>UYYA01000603.1:0-43967 GCA_900624975.1 Angiostrongylus costaricensis | reverse complement strand
CTTGCGAAACAACGAAGCTAATGACGTTTGATGTTTCAGGCAGCTAGTTACAGTCTATTGCGGTCCAGGATCAACAATCCAGATTAACCGCGGTTGCATACGTATGCCGACTTCCGCAACCAATATAAGGCAGGTGCCTTCGAAGGCGGAGACGTGCCATCACTCACCTTACACCAATCGGTAGCGCTGATAATCCGCTCCTCACAACCACATCCTCAATCATCCTCAATCACCTCAACTCATTCTTAGTCATAGTCATTCATTCTTATTCAATCACACTCATTCACACATTCACATTCATCCTTCAGTAATCAGCAGATTATTGTATCTCGTTTCTCAGCTTGTCTACGGTGCGATGTCAGTAGTGGCGAGTGTTACCAAATGCGTTCTGTTTGCAACGCCATCGGTGGCATGTACCATTCCTCCTACAATGTACATGCAATGTGTACAATGCCGCTAAGCGGCCAACTTATACTACGTATTCTGCTAAGCCGCTATAGGCTTATCAGTTTTGTAGCCATTTATCATACTGGCCCTTACCCTTAGGCAATGGTGGCAGCCATCGATGCTCAAAGTTCACGTTGCTGACATAGCGTTATTCACGACCAGCCGCCTGACTGTGTTCCGTAGACATCATTCACTGTCCATATCACCGTCAACGCTCATGTAACTTACAGTCCTCATCGATCAACTAAAATGCTCCTCATCGCTATAATGTTGAAATCTTAGCTTGACCGAAACACGGCCAGTCTGTAACCCTCACCACCTCAGTATACTGTCTACCTCTCCGCGGCATACAGTCTCCTCCCTCCGCCCCCGGCATACTGTCTCCCTCAGCCGCCGCACCGGCCGCGAATAGACGCGGCGCGAGGCGGCATCCCTTACGGCTAAGCAAAGGCTACTTCGTTGTAATCTCATTATTATTGTTAATATTGCGTTAATGGTATAATAATGTTTGAATGCCATTGCTTCATTGTTTAGCCTCACTTCACTACAGGCCTTAGCACCTCAGAGCTCTAACTTGTGTTATTCCTCTACCATTACTTCTCTATCGTTACTATCATGTTATTAGTGTTGTATTTATGTATTAAAGGTTTAGTTACCCAAGTTTGAGGCTGGTAGATTAACTACAACAACTAAAAGACCCGCGTGGCTAATATTCTACATCAATCTGAACCGCTACCCTTCGCCGCTAACCATTTCGTTACAGGTGGTACGATCATCAGCCATATGCGACTATAATCAGCTGTTCTAATCCTCCTCATTGGAAGTAACGTAAAAAAAAGCGGTGTGTTTTTGGAGAGGTTGTTGATCATGTAATTGCCATGGAATTTTTCGTCCTTTTGTAAGTGTTATTGAAACTCACGTAAAATGCTGAGATATTTGCAAAACTCCGGAGCGCAGGTGTATGCGGTGAACGAACCCGCGCCATTGTCCTTACCGGGGAGTAGCGCACTTCACCACCACACCATTCGGGTCCTTCGTTTTTGCCTGTCTTTCAGCTAGTTCTATTGATCTTTTGTCATCAACAATCACCCGTCAACGGGATTGATCTGGGGAGCCCAAATCGACTTTGAACCCAGTACTTGCGCTACTCCCCGGTAAGGACAATGGCGCGGGTTTGTTGCCCACCGCATACACCTGCAGTCCGGAGTTTTGCAAATATCTCAGCATTATACACGAGTTATATTTCGCAACGTACCCTGCCATTAAAAAGAAAAAAAAGGCAGTAAATAAAAGGGTTAACATTGTTATTGAACCGTTTGGCCTAGTAAATTGTACATCAGCATACCCTTCCAGGCTCTGAAGAAGGCGATACTGCCGAAACGTCAGCTACTGTTGTATTGCATTGTGTTTTTCTATGGAAGTAAATGTATGCTGTGTAACAACCTCACTATTGCTGAACAAGAAAACGACGGATTCATATCCTATTTGAGTTAAAGGCCTACTTTAAATTGGTAAAAGTGGGACAGAGCGGTCTTTTGCACACTCGCGATGCGTCAGTGAATCTTATCGAATGGACGTGGACCTTCGTACTGAATCCCTTCCGAAGCTCTGATTGCTCATATGGCTGACCTTCTTTTAGTGTTCTATCAGTACTTTTTAGGATGACTCCGGTGAAAACTTCGTAGACAGCAGGCAGCAAGCAGGTCGGGCAGTAGTTGCTAATATCGTGGAGGTCACAATTTTGAACAATGGCACGGTTTTGCTTGACTTATATTGAGTGGGAACCTTGTATTCAGACAGGTAACGTGTAAAGAGCCGAGCCAGTGTGTTTACGAGGACTGGCAGAAGGTACTTTAGATGTTTCGGTCTTATCCTGTCCGGACCTGGTGCTGTTCGATTTTTCACCGACGAAATGGCATGTCGGATTTCAGAAGGGAGGACCAGTGGTACAACATATCCATCCTCCTTTATTTCATATGACAGAAGGTGGACGTGGCTATCGAAGAGATCTGAGTAGTATTCGTGAATGATTTTCTCCATTGCCTTTCTGGACGCTGTAACTATTCCGTCTGGGCGTCGGAGTGCAATCATCTTCGTCTTGTAATTGGCAAAGCTTCGGTGGGCTTTACGAATGCTTTTCCCGGCCTCTGCAGCTTCGACCATTACTACTGCCCTTTTCTCTTTGAGATCTTCTTTTATCGCTTGTCTGCATTGTTTTGCAAGTTCGGACGTTAGTTCGCGGTTGCCTGCAGCTCGTTCGAATCCACGCTGGCGTATCAGCTCGAGTGTTTCTGGAGACAGACGTTTCTTTGTGACCTAATTATCATAGTTTTTCATCTTTTTTTAAGTTTTATTGAAGCGTTTGGTCTAGTAAATTGTATATCGGTATGCCCTTTCAGGCTCTGAAGAAGGCGATACTGCCAAAACGTCAGCTACTGTTGTACTGCATTGTGTTTCTCTGTGGAAGTAGATGCATGCTGTATAACAACCTCGTGATTGTTGAACAAGAAAACGACGCAGTGTGTACTGTATTTTACTTTTAATTCCTTGTATTGTTGATTTTTGAGATAGACTAACATGCTGAGCATTTTCACCTCAAATTTTTAAGGTTCACGACGCATTTCAAATTTACGAGAATAACAGTAGTAGTAACGACTGTAGTGAGGACTGGATCGAACTTTGATAGTTAACATCACATATGAGATAAAACGAGAGTTCTGCCCTAGCTGAGGGGATTCGATTATCTCTGTCGAGAAACCATCACATAATGCAACCTCTAGTGGAGAGTATAGCGAGGTAGAAGCTTAAGGTGAACTAAAGGACGCCGCACGTTTATTCTGGGAATAGTTTAGATTCAAAAGATGGACTTCATTGTATCCCAAGAGAACTAGCAGTGTTCTTCGTGGAAATAGATCGCCTTGATGTAAGAAGTGTTGCAATTCTTGTGTCACTGGAGTTAGTAAGGTCCACTGGTTAACTCTACTGAAGCGATAGCCAAATCAAAGGCTTTAGTACGTAATTCAATTCTTCCAAGAAAAATAAGCGGTCACCCTCTAAACCCAAATGCATCTAAGAAAATGTCGCTTTTAATTGGCGTCTAACCACAGCTTGCACGTCAGTTACTTATGGCTGGACCATGTAGCATGGAATATTCTTCATAATGTTGCAATCTTTGGCCTACTTGCCCTGTCTTCCTTTTCCTTTTTC
Source organism: Angiostrongylus costaricensis (assembly GCA_900624975.1). NCBI lineage: Eukaryota > Metazoa > Nematoda > Chromadorea > Rhabditida > Metastrongylidae > Angiostrongylus > Angiostrongylus costaricensis. The sequence continues at coordinate 40,313 of UYYA01000603.1, read as the reverse complement.
TCTGTTTATCTAAAATTTTGTGCAAGATCAAAGTCCCGACATGTTTTCCAGGAATTCGCAGAATCAGATAAAGAATGTAAAACAAACACCGAAGAGTAATATCCGTCGTGGAGCACCAATGAAACAAATTGATGGACCGATTCCTGCTGAACAATGGAACAACGATGGGGTTGTTCATGCAATATCGACGTGCGGATTTCAGCATCGTAACAACAGGGTATGGATCGAGCGGAGCGGCATAATCGGACCATTAAGTGAACATAAAGTGATTCACCATTGTTGAATAGGGCAATTTTCTAAAAGCATAAAACGGTAAGATACATGATAATGGTGCTGTAAAGAAACATTTGCGAGCTTTACGAAAAAAATCTAGTCAGAGGTAATGAAACAACGACTGGAATGTTCTTCGTAAGCATGAAGCTGAAGAAACTCTCGGCGTTAATCAATCCCTGAAGGATGCGCCATGCATTCGACTTCATTAAGTATCGCTGGAGGTGATTGAATGCATATCTGGCCTTTACAATGACACGCGGTGGCCTACCGATGTATCGAGCCAGTGCTGCTATCCTCCCAGATAAGCTTGGTACCAATTTACCGATTTCGGAGAGATGGAAGGGCTGGTGAGCCACTGACACGTAGAACAATCCCCTGTGTGTACTGCAGGGAGCCTCAGACCACTGCGCCACACGCGCGTCCTTTTTCTCAAGCATAACAGTATGAAACGTTAGGATATAATGGAAAAGACTGCCATCCAAATTCATAAACTTGAGAACACTCTCAAAGATGTAAAAATGAATAGGAAGTCGTTACGGTAGCCCAGACAGATATAGTTACCATTCTTTTAGAAAAAAACTGCACGCGAAACCAGAAGTGTGAACATCCTCAACACTCTCACTCATGAATCAATCACCCTTGAAGACATCGCGCGATGTGCTGTGACACTTCCGTGTACCGTATGCTAATCGCTTTGAACTTCTAAGGAAGAGTTCTTACACGAACTTTTTTTATTATTATTTTACGTGATCCGTCATTACGTTTACAGTGTGGATACCAGGATTTACTGCATTCGATTCGTCTCCTCGTAGTCATTGTTGACGATGGTCTTCAAATATTTTGCGCGTTGTTTGGGTTGCTGCTGGAGGATTTCTTCTTTATGATTCTCAATTGGAACTGAAGCTAACGCTGTGGAGTGGGTCTAACCGGGACCTTGCCTCCTTGTGGACTGTACCACTAACCATTGTGTTGTTTCCCTTCCCTCTATTCCTCCTCCTCACTTATGGAAGTCGACAAGCTACATAATTTTTTCAAAATATTTTCAACACCCATATATCTGCCTCATGCGAAAGATGTAGAGGATTAAACCCGGACTTGAAATGGAATCGTGTATCATTCTGATGACACGTGTGGATTCCCGGGATGATCTACAGAATTTTGATGCTTTGAATTTACTTACACTTTCTATGGACACGACTTTGCTTATTATACGTAATTCTGTTGCATCTTGCTTGTCGATTCGAATAAAAATCTTTCCAGTTGGATCCCAAATCTGCCGAGAAAGGTCTATGTCAACATACCCGTAAGTGTAATTACTAAAGTATTCAGGCGACTCCACCGTGTATGGCCCAAAGCAGTAAAAATGTGAAGCTTCCTTTGAAATGCTTTGCGACATACACGTTTCCCTTCCTCTCTCTCCCTCTTTCTCTCTCTATCTCTCTCCCTCTCTTTCGAGCAGAGCCAGCGGCGTACTGTGTAACGGGAACAAATGAATACTTTGTTGTAGTCGGTCACATTGCCTGATAAACGATTTTATTAACATTATCGATGTTGTCATTCGGTCAGGAGTCCGATTTTATTTTACCACATTAGTGATACAAAGAAAATCCAAAACTCACTCTTTACCGTCTATAGTGATATCATAAAGGATATCATACCACACATCACTGCTCGCTTACAATCATACGCCGGAAATCCTCAAGCGTTTCCTGCAAGGGACCTTAAAAATCAGGCTTATCAGTGGACATATCTCTAGACAACGATGAGTTTTTTGGCATTCCACGTTTTTTCTTATTATACAATAATGGGCAAGTTACTTCATATCACTTTTTCTGATAAAAAACAACATTAATAAAGGGACTTATCATTCATCCTTAAAATATGGAACGTGCTGCAGAACGAAAAAAAGCAAGAAAAGAAACAGAAGTTTGTTTAGACGGATGTGCCTGGGTGCAAATATATTTTTTTCCATCCGGCGTCCCCATCCAACTGGCGTGAATATGGCCGTTTTCAGGTGGTCGTTGTTTCAAAACCAAAACAACGTTGTGGTTGCATTTCGCTCAGTACCCTGCCAAAAATTGTAGTACTCAGAAGATAGAAAGTAAGACGTCTTTTTGATCGTTAGCGCAACTCAGAAACTTGTGTAATCTGTCACTCCAGCAGAGGGGGGATTACATGAATTCAGATAGTTGATGTCATGCAAGTCGTGCGGTGAAGATCGCATTAAGAAATGGGTTGACCACTTTGTCTCCGCTACACATAAAATTTAGATGGGAAAGTCAAAATTCGCCGAGGTAGTCTATTATGTCCACATAAGGCAAAAAGCAGAATGGTGACGAATTTAAAGTGGCTGTCCGAATCCTAGCACTGGAATCAAACACATCAACGCGCAAGACTCCTGAAGCGCTTTGGATAAATTTCAAAAGTCCAAAGCGTGACCTGACGCCTTACCTCAAACTGATTTTTTGACCTGGGTGGTCCCGACTTGTTACCCCAAGTGGGCAACACACGGGGTATTCCCTGACGCAATAGCATGGGGAGTAATTTTTTAAATAAAATGGCGTTTGTTTATATGTTAGATTTTTATTGACGCCACAGTTATTTAACCGAATTATAAAGTTATTGTTACACATAATAAGTCCAGGTTCTGAGGAAGTCAAAGTCGCCGAAGCGTTACCCATCGAAAAACACCAACAACAGCAACAACAACAACTTATACGAACCTTGCATAACCTCAAAAAAAGTGGTGAGAATGTTCTTGGGTTATGATGGATACCGAAAAATCCAACAGGTCTCTTTCATACAGTGATTTGGTACCAAGTAGTTAGTAGGCAGTGTGGCGCCTCTCCAAGTGGTGGATAAGGGTTAACCCAAGACCACGAGCGACCATCTGCTACCTTGAAACGCAAGTGTATCCTAGAGATGGAATCCGTGCTTCTGCTGTGCTGATTTGGCACATGTCTTCTGTGTTTACGAGTAAATAAAGGACGGGATAAACGAGATTTTGTTTCGCCTAAACCGTTCATTTTGGGGGTCTCTTTCCTTCTAAATTTATCTCATGGGTTAATTATCTAAATTTAAATTTATAATTTATTTATCACTATTTCGTAGCCATTGGAGATGGTTATTTGCCGAGATAAGTAGCGCGACTCTTCCTTTAGTTCCCTACTTGTGCACACAGAGATGGTAGTTCGAATCATGTTTCTTACAAGCGCCCTCTTTGTGTGTGAAATGCGAGAAGAAAGGAAATGAACCAGGATATTTTTATTACTTGCTTTCCGGTAACACTTTCTCATGTAACCGCTACTTAAAATTTTCATTCGAATGTTTAGAAATGGCCTTGCAGCGAAGGTTTGAGAACCCGTTGAAATAATAATTCACGTGTCTCCGCTTCAAGAAACCATAGTCAAACGTTCGATGCTAGGAGTCAAAATCATATGTATCACCTGTAGTCCCATTGGTCGTCGAGTCACTTGAGCGGGTGCCAGCAAATCTTCCATTTTTCCCTGTCGCGTTCAAGAGTAGCCCAGTGGGTTCTGTTCGCTCTACGGAGTCGTCGAGCATCATATCTTTCTTCTAGGCTCTTCGTGAAAAACTCTGACCATCGGATGAGTGGCCCTTCTGCAGTACGTTTCACATTCCGAGGAAACCAGTCACTAATGGCTCTTGTTCACCGATTGCCATTCATACGCATTACATCTCCAGGTCACCTTATCTTCGACTGCTTGGTGTACAGAACGGCATCTTGGATTTTTGATCGTTGACGCAGATCGGAGCTTCGGATCTCATCCCTTGTGTGAAGCGGGATGTTTCTAGCATTGTCCTTTCGAGTGCGCGTTCGATAACGCTGAGTGATCTTTCATCCTGCTTACGCAGCAACCAGGTTTCTGACGCATACGCTAAGACAGGAAGTACTGTTGAGTCGAAAAGGTAGGCACGAAGTCGGATGTTTTTTGTTCTCTTCGCTACATCCTCGATCCTTTTGAAAGCTCCCCAAGCCGTTCGTTTTCTTCTGATCAGCTCTGGAGCTAAGTAATTCATCATCTTGATTTTCCGACCTAGATAGATATAACTGGAGCATTCGGAGATAATCGTTCCGCTGAGCGTGAATAGGGCATACGAAACCAATCCGTTCCTCATAAAGATCATTTTTGTGGGTTTTAGTCGAAGACCAATCTTTCCACAGGTTTTATCAAAGTCGGCAAGCATACGTTCCGCTTGGCTAATGTATGGGTTATAAGGATGATGTCATCAGCAAATCGAAGATGATGCAACTACCGACCATCGATTTTCACTCCCATATTATCCCATTCCAGTGTTCGCATGACGTCTTGGAGGGTGGCGGTAAGTAATTTTGCCGAGATGGTATCGCCTTGCCTAACTCCTCTTTTGACGTTGATGTTAACACCGTCGTAGAATGGTGAAATCTTGGTTGTGAAATTTTTGTACAGCTCACGAAGAATATTTATGTACTGAATAGAAACTCCTTGATTATAACGTGCTTCCATAACTGCTTCTATCTCAGTTGAATCAAAGGTCTTCCTTAAATCGATGAAAGTGAGACAGAGCGGTCTTTCGTACTCTCTCGATACCTCAGTGAGCCGTGTTACCGTGTGGATGTGGTCTATCGTACTAAATCCTTTTCGAAACTCTGCTTGCTCACATGGCTGTCCTTTGTCTAGTGTTCTGTTGTCAATGCTGTTTAGAATGACTCGAGTGAAAAGTTCGCAGATGACAGACAGTAAGCAGGTCATGCTGGTCTTCCACTGAGTAGGGACCTTGTATTCAGATAGGTAACGTGTGAAGAGCCGAGCCAATGTGTTTACGAGGACTGACAGAAGGTCCTTTAGATGTTCTGGTCTTATCCTGTTCGGACCTGGTGTTGTTCGATTTTTCACTGGCGAAATAGCATGTCGGATTTCAGAAGGGAGGACCAGTGCAACCAACATATGCATCCTCCCTTATTTCGTATAACGGAAGGTGGACGTGGCTATTGAAGAAGTTTAAGTAGTATTCGTGAACGATTTTCTCCATTGCCTTTCTGAACGCTGTAACTGTTTCGTCTGGGCGTTGGAGTGCAAGTATCTTGGTCTTGTAAATGGCAAAGCTTCAGTGGGCTTTGCGGATGCTTTTCCCAGCGTCTGCAGCTTTGACCATTACTGCTGCTCTTCTCTCTTTAAGATCTTCTTTTATCGCCTGTCTGCATTGCTTTGCAAGTGCAAGTTTAACTTCTTCTTCGTCATAGTTTGATGTCGGCGCGTAAACGACGAATATTGTCAAACACGATATTGATCCACATCTTTTTAATCGCAAACGTCTGATTCAGGTTGTTATTTGTTCGAATGAACCAATTTTCATGGACGAACTCGTGTCGACGAGAACGCCAACACTGCCGACTCCTCTACTGTCGCATGCTCCGAGGATTATTTCTCAGGTGTCATAGACGGCGTTGAATAGGTGACGTCGTCTGGTCTCGACCAGGCCGATGACGTCGTACCTTATACTTCTTGCTTGCATGAGCAAGCCTTATATCGAGGACTCGGACGCAAGTGAACGTGCAATGTAGGTGCAGATCGTCACCATAGTTCTTTGAAATCCAGGAAAATTCTATTGGCCCTGAGATTTTAGCAGCCTCTCCGTACTCGTCATTCCCAACGCTGCCGAATTGGGGGCTCCTTCGGGGTCATGGGAATAAGGCTCATTTTTTTAAAAATGTGTCTAGCATTTTGGTACCCACTTAGACCTTGCTGGGTTCTGAACATGGGAGCTGGGTATACTCACGAATAACTTACCAGACTCTCCCAGAGTGGACATGGAGCTTATTTGCTGGAGGCGACTCCTAACCGCCTCCCATATAGTTCCCTGTTACTTGATTGCAGGCTTTTGACCGAATTGACCCGTAGAACACGATCCGCATAAGCGAGAACGCACCCACACACTCATGCATGAATACGCCTAGCAAATACAGAAAGTATGTGCTAAATCGGTGCAGCAGAAAGGAGGCCGCCTCCTGGATCCACCTGCGTCTCAGGGAGGCAAAAATCGCTCTTGACCCGTGGTTAACCTCTATCCGCCACCTGGGGACGTGCTACGTGGCCTCGCGACTAACCGGCTCTATATGCCTCATTTGAGGGAGTTCCGTGGAGGAGTCAAAATACGGTTGGTAATGCACCAAGAAAATCTAGGGTCACCGTACTTGGGGACATGATAATACCTGAGAGCGCGCGCTCGGTATTAGAATTGGGCCCATGCTTTTCACCATCACCGCCTATTTCTAAAACAACCGTGCGTAGGATAGCATGCAATCTCTATGAGCTTCAAGATCGACACCGCTATCAGGCTAAACAAGGGGCATCGAATAGAGATAAAAATCAAAAGGCGGCGACACTACCACCATCTCCTTTCCCTAAAGCGTTTTAAACACTAGGACCCTAACGATGGAATTGACATAAAATTCCGCGTGTTTTCGGATGGCGTTCCCGAGACGCTTAATCACTACCGCGATAAAAAATTTATCTCTAACCTCACAGCTGCAGAAAAATGTGGCTTGCGAGAAATAAGAGAATTAATAAACTCGAAAACAATGAGATTGTCTGTTAATGATAAGGGGAGGGAGTTCGTAGTTATTACTCGACAGTTGGATGTTGAGATAACGGAGGAACATCTTAGTGATGCTACCCTCTATCGCCAATCGTCTGAAAAGGAATACAAACATCAATACCGAAAGCTAAACAATCAATGGGCCAGCGTGGCAAAAGCTGCGGTTTAAAATCATCGGTTATTTCGCACTTTAAAATCCATATACCAACATTTCCCGTTCTATACCTACTTATTAAAACACATAAGTTGGTATCACCTGATGATCATGCGTCGAGCAATCCGTCATCATTTAAGGCTAGATCGATCATCAGCAGTGTAGACGGGCCAACGGATAGAATAACCTGGTTTTTAAGCCAAATACTTACCCAGTTGCTTAAACGTATTCCAGCTCATCTTACAAACAGCCAAATGTTCCTAGAACGTCTACGTAACACGTCTCCTAACAACGCATACGTGATGGAGTTTTTCGACGTTACCGCACTGTACACCAACGTGTCGAATGACTCCGCAATGCAAGCCATCTTCGAACTTCTTGTTGAACATGAAGGAACAATAAACATGCATGGTTTGTCTATCCAGAAGCTTATGGCTCTCTTAAACGAGTGCCTAAACCGCTCGATTTTCGGATGGTCTGGGAAATATTTCGCACAAATAAGCGGCTGGCAATGTTACAGCGAATGGCACCATGTCTTGCCATTGTGTTTATGTCTCAAGTTGAAGTCCCCCTCCTAGGTCTACGACCGCTACTCTATTGCAGGTACAGAGATGACTGTTTTGTTATCTTCTCTACCCAAGAGTGGAACGACAAATGCTTTTAATTATTGGGCAGAGTACATCAAGTTCACCAGTGAGAAACTGGAAGAAAACTGGTTCTCGTTTCTAAACGTTGAAATAAACCTATCAAGTAGCGGTTACATGACAAAGTGGTACCGAAAATCAAGCAACAAAAACATTCTGGTTCATTTTCTTTCTTCCCACCCTTCACACACAAAGAGCGCGATTGTGAGAAACATGCTTCGAACAGCCGCCTTCGTGTATACAAGTACGGAACAAAGGAAGAATCGCGCGACTCGGCTCGGCAAATAGCCATCTCCAATGGCTACGAAATAGTAACCCCACGAGATAAGTTTACAAGGAGAACGACGCGCCCAAGCGAAGCACTTGACCAAAAGAAAGTCCCGTTTATGTCGCCTTTTATTAGCGATGAAGTAAGCGTAGCTATTAAACGATGCTTAAAAAGGGCAAGTCTAGAGGAATCGGCAGCGATAGTTGAAACACCACCAGATACTCTATGTCGTCAGTTATTTCGTAACAGCCTGCATGACAGTCTATGTGAAACAACGAATTGTGTAATTTGCTCTCACGGCAGGGACGGTGACTGCATGAGTTTAGGTACGATATACCTGATCTCTCGTAACAATTGAGGAGATGAATATATTGGCGAAACGGGCAGACCTTTGTGTATCCGTGTAAAAGAACACCTAGATAGCAAACGAAAACTAAGACGAAGCACCCCACTAGGCACGCATAGGATTAAAAAGCATAGCGGAGACGATTTTGATGTAAAAGCCGCTATCCTCGCACGGGATCCTAGAACACCAACGCGCAAACTTCTCGAGGCTTTTTGAATATATGCCAAAAATCCAACAATGAATAGCAGGGAGGAATGCACCGAGATCACGTGTGGTCTCGCTCCGTACCTTTGTACCGATCATTGATATCAGGAGGTGCAGTCGTCAACCATCAGCGATTCTGAACGGGTTTTTCGAGAAGCCGTAGATCTTGTAATCGTCGTTCAGTTTGTGCTGTTGAAGCGTTTGTCCTAGTAGGTTGCGTATTAGTGTACCCTTTCAGGCTCTGAAGAAGACGATTCTGCCGAAACGTCAGCTACGCTACGTTTGTGCTATTGTATGGAAGTAAACGTATGCTGTTTAACAACCTCGCGACTGCTGAGAAAGATAACAACAGATTTGTAAGTATATATAGGTAGCTGACGAAGATGTATGCTTATGTGTATGTGTATGGATGTGTTTGCTGAAAGAACATTAGCAAGTAAAAGAATATGTATATCTAATAAGATAATCTTTACTCTGCCATAACAAAAGGGTGGCAACTCTACTGAGAACAAAAGGCATTTGTCGAATGTTAGTGGAAAGCTGTACATATGCACATTCATAAATATCTGCTTCGATACATTTATTCACGATAGTTACGGGGTATTTGAAAGTTTCTCAGACACTGGGTGGTGTTTGAAAGTTAGCTAGTTCAGTTATTTTGCTAGGAATTCGTTCAAGTTCATCAATAGTCAGGAATCCATCTCGATTAGTATCCAGGCCATTAAGCACTTGTGCAATCTCGGCTTCCGTAAGCTGAACAGCATCATAAATCTATTTGCTGTAAACTATATGTAATTTTTCAAGATCCAGTTTTATCCACAATCCTCAATTTTTAAAACACGACCTTAAAAGGAAGAGAGATAAAGCGTTCGGCATTGATCTATCCCTTAGGGATGTGCTATGCATTCCGCTCTATTCGTAGCATCATGGAGGTGATTGAATTCACATTTAACCCTATGCAACACCTGCTATTGAACCAAGTCAGTGCTTTTATCATTACTGTGGTATTGTACAAATTTACGATTTGCAACTTGATAATAATACCCAAAAGTCTGTCGACGTGCGTATCTGTTCCACGGTATTTGGGAAGAAGATTGTCTTGTACAGCTTGATGAACTTAACAGTGATAATAAAGCCCTCTTTCTCTCTCCTCATCTCACTACATCAAAAGCGTGATCGTATACCATGAGCATGGGCTGCCCACTCATTGATCAGTTCAGGTGTCCAACACTGGCGACTCGAAATTCACAGGTGCCACCCAAGTTTTGGATGAATAAAGAGGTTACAGGACTACTGAGTTTATATTCCATCTTGGGATTTTTGTAGTGTTGTTGCACTTCATATGTGTACTAGATCACAGCAGGTTTTAATCGCGAAAATGGTTATCACATGGGCAGGTTTTACATTTGAAGTGGTACTACATGAGCCTAAATGAATTTTGCAGATGACCGACCTTGTTGTAGACGCTAGCGAAGGAGTGAATCTCTTGTGCGGAGAGTTTTTCGTCTTGATTCGAATCGATATAGTTTAGCATTTGATGCGCCATCTCTTTGTTAGTGTTCTTCTGCAAATTAACGACAATAGTAATAGTAATAAAATTGAACTGGATAGTTCTCTGATTACAGAGATCATGTCGTACATGCATCTCGGACGCTCACCAACGTGGAAGGCAACATGAAGGAAGAATCAGATAGGAGAAGGAGGGCAGCATGATTAGCGTACAGGCCTCTCGGTGAAGCCACCGACCAACTAACGGACCCAAAACTCCGCGCTCACCTTTTCGATTCAACAGTCTTCCCAGTGCTCTTTTGCGCATCAGAAACGTGGGTTGATACCTTAACCACGTCAAAAAGTCTACGCACCACCCATAGAGGGACTTAACGATGTGTCCTGAAATTTAGCCAGCACTGACCACATCCAACCCGAATACACAGCTCAGACAATCAAAATCTATCCCATCTTCGAATCAAGGAGAATATAAATCGATAGTGAAGCACAGATGGGCTGGTCATGTACTAAGAAGAAAAGATGGCATATTAACGAAAATATCACTGCAGTAGACTATAAGAAAATGCAAGTATTCTCTTGGAAGACTACCAAAACCGTGGGTTTTGTTCGTGGCTAACCATCTGATTTCGCGGATGGAAACGATTTCAGGGTTTTCGAATATTACTCGCAAACGTTGGCGTGTTGGGAACTATCACCACGGAAGATGGTTGTTCGAGGAAGCAGAAATTGGAAAGCGTGTTGGGGCCCGAACTACTAGTGAAGGCAAGCCATCCAAGTATCCAAGTAAGTATTTACTTGGATATTTGAGACTTGAACGGCCCGTCCTCACTAGTTCAGTTGTAGATCTAGTAATAATACTTACTTGCTTTATACTTGAATGACCACTCCTCACTGGTTGTGCGGGCCCCAGCATAATCACCATTTTTCGGAGATTTGCTGGTTAAGCCATTGTTATTTCCTAGAATTCCGAGGAAAGCCTGGCCAAAGTCTGCCCAAGGACTTCACCACCGGAAGCAGTCGCAGTCCTTGTGGATCAGAGGAACATCTGCCACCATGCGACTTTGACACCAGGACGGCGGTGGATCCTGGTATTGGTTTACTCTTAGCTAGGCTTTCTGATGGAAACACAGCACTCCTTGTTAGCTTGGGAGACCCTGCCCGGGGGACGAATCCCCCCGCTGTACACCGCAGTCTGACACCCAGGAACACCTCCCAGCCACGATGAGGCGGAAAACCGTTGGGAGGATCCAAGTAAGTAAGCAATTTAAATAGTATAGAAAAGCATAAATAATAGCAGTCATAGTAATAATAATTTGCTCTATGAGTAGATTTTTGGTTTGCAGAACATCTGCTCATCTTGTAGGTAGTTTCCTTAGCAGATAAATGCTCCTATCCATGCGGAATACGCTTCAACCACAGTTTCTCTCGCTGGACAACCTGCTCTCCAGTCTCCTCATTATTGAGCTACTCATATTATATTGAGGTGCAGATGTAGTTTCCACTGGACCACGAAAGTATTATATTATTCCAACGATTCGAAATTACAACGTTAATTTAGCGTTGTGTGTATGGTGGTTCAACTTCAGAAGATGCTGCGCAAAGCCATCGACGTCGATATGATGTCATCGGCAAAATTCATAGATGCACAAGAAGTAAATAAGAAAGCAGTCATATACAATAGATCATGACGTTTTCGGTCTCTCAGCTGGTTGATTTCATCCCCATCCTACACTTCATCGTCTGGAACTATAGTGGTCTGAATTTTAACCCTTTTATTCACTGCCTTTTTCTTTTTAATGGCATGGTATGTTGCAAAATATAACTCGTATATAATGCTGAGATATTTGCAAAACTCCGGACCGCAGGTGTATGCAGTGGGCAACGAACGCGCGCTGTTGTTCTTACCGGGGAGTAGCGCACTTCACCACCACACCATCCGGGTTCCTCGTTTTGCTTGTCTCTCAGCTAGTTCTATCGAGTTATACGAGTTGTATTACGCAACATACCCTGCAATTAAAAAGAAAAAGGCAGTAAATAAAAGCGTTAAGATTGTGATTATAACTAAGCCTCAGCTTAACTGGCTTTTAACAATGCCGATGTGGGCTCCCCAGATCAATCCCGTTGACGGGTGATTGCTGATGGCAAAAGATCGATAGAACTAGCTGAGAGACAGGCAAAACGAAGGACCCGAATGGTGAGGTGGTGAAGTGCGCTATTCCCCGGTAAGGACAATAGCGCGCGTTCGTCCCCCACCGCATACACCTGCGATCCGGAGTTTTACAAATATCTCAGCATTATATACGAGTTATAGTGCTCTGAGTTTATTCTTCGCCCTAAGCAACTCGTTCATCATCATATCAGTGATTTCTCGTGTTCATATTTTTCTTCATTTTCAATTACTGTCCTATTCCTCGCTTTGCTCTCTTAGTGTTTTTAAGCACAACCCTGGCTTTCGTGGTAAGATCATCTTCGCGAATATTTCGTCGGTAACTTAAAGGTTTGGTAGAATATTCTCCATTATTCCGTATGTTTTCTTCGTTTCAAACGAAGCGACTTCATATTCGGTGATCAGCACGTTCGGCCAAAGTGGCATTGTGGCTCTGCTTTAGTCTGTAGATAGTACGGTACGATGAAACAGTATACAGCTGTGGAAGCCATTAAGCAAAGTTCGTTTCTTGATTAAAGCGGTGCTTGCCTTGACGATGTCATGGGCTACTGCGCAGTTTGTAAGTTATAGTAAGAAGCACTCGATATCTCTAGCAGAATATTTTGAAAGATATTAGTCATTTCGTGTCAGTTTCATCATCTAAAAATATCTTCGGCACGGTTTAAATAACCTAAACTATGGTTCACGTATTCTTCCCATACCACCCCATCAGAACTGTTCTTAGCGTTTTTGGTGAGATGGTAGTTATGGTAGCTCGCCGAATCCTGTAGTGATATGAATTTACTCCTAACCGAGCCTCCGACTGCAATGTTGAACTAATCTTGTCTAGTTATAGTGCTAAACACTGAACACTCCGTTGTGGGTAGAGCCTTGGAACCTGGTAAACTCCTAAGCAAGTTGTTACACCATTCAGAGGAGGGAGCAGGAGGACTAAATAGGACCGCACGTTCATATACATATATGCATTTACCTTTTTATATACCTTTGACCGAATACTTGTACAAATAACGAACCTGGTTTTTTGGTTTCGTATAGCTGAGTTGGGCAGAAAACTCTTCAAACGTTAGATTTCCATCGTTGTTCACATCAGCGGCAGCCAACACGCTGTCGATTATTCTGTAATTAGCCTGCATGAAATGCCATCTACAAACGAGGAAGACAAGGCATTCATCTCACATTTAATTTTCTATTGTTAACTATGACCCACTTTTTCAATTTTCATATAGCGTAACATAAAACTGGTCCCAGACACATTCGGATCACTTTCTCATGTCCATTATCATCGGCTTTTCGGGTATGGGCTTGGCAGATACTTGAGGAATTTTTGGCCTCCTTTATGAATATTGTTAAGGTTTAGTCGAGAAGACTCTCTCTGGAACCCTACGAAAGATGCGCTAGGACGTCCCCAGCCCTTCACTACAGTCATTACAGTCATTGCAGTCATTATACTTGGTCACCGGCGTTTCCAGTTCCAAGACGAAGACAAGTCTAATACAGATTTTCACGCTTAATTCGACGTTTTGGGCACGTTAGAGAGATCTATGGCTTGTCTGCCCCTCGTCAGTGTTAAATCAGGGCCTTCTAGTTGTCGAGCAGCATCTCCATTACTTATTACTAGCAATAAACATAAAAGATAACATTCTAGGTCTACCGATGTTTTCAAAAGTGTCAACATGCTTGTCATGAACTTTGATGGATTTCTAGAACGTTTGAGAAACTATTTTTTAAAAAAACAGCATGAAAGGTCATTGAGGAGAGACCGTATTTTCGATGCGAATGCTTTTTCCCAAGAGTTCTCGTGTTGGAATTAAACAAAGAGGGAATCTACGCGTCTGTTTTTTTTTTATTTTTAAGAAAAGTCCTATAATTGAAAACATATAAATACACACATCAGTAACGATCACTTCAGAATATAGAAAAACCCATGATTTAGCGGAAAGATACTTTTCAGTTCTAAAATCATCGATTGGCATGACTGCTTCCAACTGGTGCAGATCGAAAGCAACGACGTTCTATAGCTACCCTAAGGTTCTTCCTGAACTTTGGAACCAATGTTCTTCTTCATCAAGCAGATCGTTGTAAGAAACAGCAACGTATAATTTGTCTACTGCCCAATATTCGTTTCACGGCAGAGGTATTATGTAAAATGCAGCCACAATGATGCTGAGATATTTGCAAAACCTGCACGCCAGGTCAAATAGAACCGCGATTGCCCTTTATAGGCGATCACCTGTTACCCACTGCACCACCGAGGCCCTCGTTCTACCATTCTATCGGCCCTATGGCACTGATACAGTAAAAAGACTAGTTGAGAAGAAGGTGGAACGAGGTCCTCAGTGTGATGCCGTGCGTAACAGGTGATCGCCCTTAAAGGGTAATCGCGGTTCGGTCTAGTAAGGCTCCAAAGTTTTGCAAATATTTCAGCATCATTGTGGTTGTGTTGCAAGAAAAGTGCTAGAAAAACAATTCCATAAACCAAAAGAATATCACTTAGGCTCATTAGCGTTAATGTGTGAAACTGTCGCTGGAAATGGACAACCAACATCTTGCTCATTGTCGTTCTGTTGTTGAAGTGTTGACGAAAATCGAAATCTCTGAAGCAGATGCAATTCCGATTGACATCGATAGTGAACGTAGAGCGAATGGTTATCAGCCAAATTCGACCAATATTCATGAGACGTTCGCTAACGCTCCATTATCAATGGATGTAAGGGGTATTGTTGAATCGTCTCTCCACATGCCACAAAATTTGAGTCACCTCAGTATATTCTACACAAGCATGAAGCTGAAGTTTTGGAAGCAGAATAATGGTGATGTTGATTGGAAATCCTCTACCATTGAAAACGAGAGCTCAACTAAGTACCGTGGACGACATATAAGCCGAATTCAAGGACTTTCTCGAGTTTTCTCCGAGTAAAAAGCGAACTCAATTGCCGGAAACGACTCATAGTCGTCTCTCATGTAGTCTACATTTATTTGACTGCGGCCTTTTAGGTGAACTGACGAATATGCAAGATAAAAATCCAGATCCACCTCAGGATAAGTACAAAGTCGCTTTTCTTCTGCTAACCCTGCGCTATTTGTGAACTGGATCCGCGTAGCGTAGCGTGGATCCCGACCTACCGGCTTGAGAACCACTCACTAACGAAAATTCGCCCAAACCAATGCGTAGGTGAACAAATATTCGGCTGATTAAAACTTCTAGAGACCGTAGAGAGTCGTTAATAGCGATCACAACCACTACTGGTAGCAAACCTAAGAGAAAAGCCGAGTATTTGGTCCATAGAATAACTTATGGTGCCCCACCGTTGAATACCGACCAAATGGGTCTCTTCAGGTACACACGAGAACATGAACAAAGAGATATCATATAAAGAGGATAACTGGATGTCCGCAAAGACAAGTAGATAAACTTCCCCGTGAAGCCAAATGAAAATTAAAAATCACATGCCGGTGTTCCTCGAACGGTGATGCTTGAGAAATCCTCCAAAATGGAATTGGATTTAACATTGGAAAATTTCCAGAAAACATTAAAGGCAAGTGGAGAAGGAAAGGATCTGCTTGACTTGTTCCTTCATCAGACGCATAAAAAAGATTAGAGAGCCACATTTTTAATGTGAGGGGTGAGAAGGAATGTTGATTTCTTTTCTTCTCGGTGTTGTTCGTCCAAATTGGACGAAACAACCTAAAGCGTTCTAGATAAACAACGTTAGTTTTATAAGTTAATAGTGTAAAAAAATAATGCTAACAAGACCAAAAATCGGAACCAACCCTGAATCGTATGCTTTCCTAGCAACCGCAATTTCCGAAGCATCAACGGTGCGGTCGTTGTTTAGATCCATACGCTACAAAAGAAGTAATTACTCAGCGGAACAAACTTAAGCCGTCAGTTTAAACAAGATTCTAGCAAAATTTACATAGAATCTGTCCATTCAAACACAAATGCAGAAGTTTATGAAGTGAATACTGGACTAAAAAAAGCTCAATTTTGCACTTGATAGCTGTTGAACTAAAATTTTTAACACAACACTTCAGAATGTTTCTAAAGTTGATTAGTGAACGTCTCTGGTTTACTGGTTATGTTTCTTCCTACCCTAAAGATCTGTTCGGTCGCATCCACAGGCTTTCTGCTGATTTCGTAGGCAAGCGGTACAAACTCGGACACATCTAATACTTTATCACGAGACAAATCGTACTTTGTAAATCTGCCTGAAATATATTGGAACTCGTGTTATTAATGATGTAATATCTGTTAGGAACAGCATTCTCTTGATAGTTGTCAGTTTTACTTGTA
Source organism: Angiostrongylus costaricensis (assembly GCA_900624975.1). Taxonomy (NCBI): domain Eukaryota; kingdom Metazoa; phylum Nematoda; class Chromadorea; order Rhabditida; family Metastrongylidae; genus Angiostrongylus; species Angiostrongylus costaricensis. Next base: position 23,854 of record UYYA01000603.1, on the reverse strand, counting down.
AATTATCTAAAGGCGAATGCATGATCCATAAGTTTTCGCTTTCCTCAATGGCTAACAGGTGGCCTCAGAAATATGTCGTCATGGCTTAGGTTACAGTAGATTCGCCTGTTCGTCTATTTTAGTGTACTGGAAAATGTATTTACGTTATATAAGGTTAAACCATAAACAACCTTAGGCATTGGTATCGTTGCATGCATGAACGTGTAAAGTGGACCACATGCACTTAATTCCATAAATAATCTCGGAGCTATAATGCTGAGTTATTTGCAAAACTCCGGACGGCAGGTGTCTGCGGTGGGAAACCAACGCGCTTTGTCCTTTCCGCGGAGTAACGCGTTCACCACCACACCATGAGGGTCCTTCGTTTCGCCTGTCTCTAGTTCTATCGATCCTTTGCCATCAGCAGTCACCAGCCAGCGAGATTGATCTGGGAAGCTCAAATCGTCATTGAACCCGGTTAAGCCTTTCTACTACCCTACCCTTAAAAAGAATAGGCAGTAAATAAAAAGGTTAAGATTGTGATTACAACTATAGCCTCATCTTAATTGGGTTCAATGCCGATTTGGGCTCTCCGGATCAATCCCGTTGGCGGGTGATTGCTGATGGCGTTGATCAATAGAACTAGCTGAGAGACAGGCGAAATGAGGGACCCTCTTCGTGTGGTGGTGAACGCGTTACTCCTCGGAAAAGACAGTAGCACGTTCGATCCCCACTGTAGGTAGACACCCGTGGTCTTGAGTTTTGCAAATATCTCAGCACCATTGTGGTTAATTTCGCATAATACTCTGCCGTGAAAATTGTAGCAGGTAGTAAATAAAAAAGCAACACTGTCCTTTCGTTTGTTTTCTATCCTTTTTGTACTCAATCGATAACATATCCAACATAGATCTTGTGGTCCATGAAGAGATATTCTATAAACTTAATGATTTTTCAAAACCTTTTCCCAGGCTAAATGTTAAACGCGCGTCGCGAACGGTCATCGCGTATGCGTCGAAGACTTCAGCGACACCATCGTGAGAGATATTATTCATCTAACCCAAAGGTCACGGTCAGTTTGCTCACATATGACGAGTGATCGTTGGATAGATCGCTTAGTGAAGCCACTTATGGGTGAATTATAACTGAGCCATGATGCACTCTTAACCGTGGAGAATGAGTGATACTCGACGTTTCTTCAAAGAGTTGCCTTCTTTTTCCTTTTTTTTCTTTTTTAAACCCAAAAATCCAACCACAACGCTGCTGAGATATTTGCAGAACTCTGGACCGCAGGTGTCTATGGTGGGGAACGAGCGCGCTATTGTCCTTTCCGGGGAGTAACGCGTTCACCACCACTTCCTTTGAATGAAACTCTCACTTTTAATCTCCTCGTCGCTCTTGATACCCAACTTGTTTTTGTTCCATTTTTCGAATTCGTTGAAGTCAATGAGATCGTTATTGTCTGTGTCCACGGAATCGAATGATGTCACTAAAATCACATTGAGAACAAGCCGAACTAAATAACAGCCGTAATTTTCAATCTATTCAAAAGTCTTTTGGTGAAGTACAAAAGATCTGTCGGTCCTTATATACCAGTGGTTAGTGGCGCTTTTCAATACACGTGTAGTATTTGGCTCGACCCCTCTCTCGGGATAATCAAACCCCTCCCTACTTTTTGATTGTGGAATCGGTAGACTAGTTGCCTGGGAGCATAAAATCACGGACTGGACACATCAATTAGTTACTTTGTAGGTAAGATATGCACAAAATATGCGCCACGATGCTACGAATGGAGTGAAGTGTATGGCGCATCATTAAGGAATTGATTACATCCTCGTACATCGTAACAGTAAATAATTAGTACTGACTACTCTTTCCTACCGTATTCTAAAATAGTACATGAAGAGCGGCAACCCGTGCCACTTTCGTCCAGTAATTAAGTGACAACACAAGGATATTCCAGAATGGTTCGTTTAATTTCACACTTTGCACTTTTTAGACACGCTGATCTCGACAATGGAAGACGATAATCGTTGCTCTACAACAACTCCCATCAGTTCCTTCGGTATTGATCAACGGTCTCGCTGTGGATCAATATCTATAAATTTGTTATTCGTAATGGGCTAGCTAACATAATACCGACTGCCGCAGGGTGGATCATCTTTTGAAAAACAAATGCTTATCGGCGGATAGTCATATTAACAGCAACCACTCTGGGTAAAAGGGCACTGCCGGGTGAGCATGCCTCATTCGTGCGGTGTTCCACTGATGAGAAGATCCGTCTCTGTGCAACAACGAAGACGTCACATGGAGAAGAGGAACAACTGTGGACCATTGACTCGGGTCGTTTGCTCTGATGAAGAAAAAGACGTCGAAACGTTAGCCGATTAGATGTTCTTATCAACATCGTGTAAGCACAACAATTTAAATAAATGTTAATCTATGAACTGTTTCAGATTAAACGCGAACCGATGCCCATGATACACACGTGATGAGATGCAGCTGGATGTACAGAGTGGTTTTACTGTTTCTACTGTGCGGGACTGAATGATAGTGTCGTTTTCTTGTTCAGCAATCGCGAGGTTTTTAAACAGCACACATTTACTTCCATAGAAGAACACAATACAATACAACGCTAGCTGACGTTTCGGCAGTATCGCCTTCTTCAGAGCCTGGAAGGGTATGCTGATATACAATCTACTAGGCCGAACGCTTCAATAACACTTACAAAAAGACGAAAAACTCTGTGGTAAATACATGATCAACAGCTCCTCGAACAACTCACCGCTTTTTACGTGACTTCCAATGAGGAAGGTTAGAACAACCGCATATGGTTGACGACTGCACCATCCCACATCAAAAATCATGGGATACAGGAAAATAGGCACGCGTAGGATACAAAAGCATAGCGGAGACGATTTTGAAGTAAAAGTCAATATCCTTGCACGGGAGTCCAAAACACCAGAGCGAAAACTCCTGGGATGGTGCAGTCGTCAACCACATGCGACTATAATCAGCTGCTCTAATCTTCCTCATTGGAAGTCACGTAAGGAGCGGTGAGTTGTTCGAGAAGCTGTTGATCATGTAATTACCATAGAGTTTTTCGTCTTTTTGTAAGTGTTATTGAAGCGTTCGGCCTAGTAGATTGTATATCAGCATATCCTTCCAGACTCTGAAGAAGGCGGTACTGCCGAAACGTCAGCTAGCGTTGTATTGTATTGTGTTTTTATGGAAGTAAATATATGCTGTTCAAAAACCTCGCGATTGCTGAACAAGAAAACGACGCATTCATATTCCAAAGCCGAGGTTAAGAGAAAGTCGATCCTGGGAACTGAATGATAGTTTTTTAGTGATAACATCTGCACTGGTGCTCGTCCTCCAATATCTCCAAAACTGGAAAATATCCTTCTTCTTGGACATTTAATCCAACTAACTGTAAACCGATGGCGAAAATCACCGTTTAAACAGTGTTGTCCCAAGTTGGCAAATTCTCTTCGATATAGGGTGGCTAGTGATTGATTACACATGAGCATGGGTTTAAGCGATTTCTATTGTGCGTGTCTATTCAAAAAGGCCTGTATTCAAGAAGCCTAGAAGTACGATAAATGGCAAGCGATCTCCTGGAGTATTCCCAACAAATGTGTTCCATATTTACCCCGGAGAATCCAACCGACCATAAGCTGCCAAGTGATTGTACATTCGCGTCTAACTTTAATCCCAAGAGAGCGACATATGCATACTACCTTACCGAAAGCAGGCAATATCAAAGGGCTAACATGATGTACGTGAAGCGCTTCACACTGCGAGCGAAACCAATGAGCAAGACTGACATATTAACTGAGACGACGACGGGGGAGTTTACAGTTTCCCTATAAGGTTATTTAATGATTATGGAAAGGGACAAGTTGCACAAGTGAATGTTTCAAATACTTCGCCGCTGTAGTGCTGAAAAAGTCATGGCAGGAACAACTTTGTAGTCGGGTATAAAGTCTGACAGAGGCAAGTATTCTAATTTACATTTTTAAGTAAGGTTTTGTTAATTCAGCTATCAAAATAGTCAGAAACAGTCAAAGCTATAAACTAATAAAAGGATACTGTGAGTTGAAGGATGAGGGATCAAGCGCCCAGTGTTAACCTATTTTTCATCTATCATTTAGGAATGCATCGCGCACTCGACTTTATTCCTAGCATCGTAGACTTAAGCGAATGTATAATTGGTTTCTACAACGACTATCTCTTTTCAGACAGAGGTTCAGACAAGTGCAGTACCAATTTCTCCAAATCGGAAGGGTGGGGGTTCGATAATTCTTGGTAGCGGGATCGAAACAACGACTACATGGTTACTGTGGAACACACGTAACAACTGCAGTACAGGTGAACTTCTAAATGAATGGGTGGAAGTCTACCATTCTCCATTGCCGGCTCTGTATTCGCCAAATAGGCACCTGCGACGAGGACGACGAGACCTACGAATTTCATTCCGTCCCTGAAACGTGACATTTGATATTCGGTGTAAGTCAGCGATCAATCAAGCACAAGCAACATAGAACGTATGCTTAAAAAACTAAATCCGAACCGGAACGAACAACAAGGATTCATTTCATCCTAGCTGAAAGCGATATTTAGCGCGTGCGCAGTAATGCAAGCCGTATATGGCCCATATTTGTGCAGAAGCCTATTTGCCAGAATGATCGTTAGTTACTGCATGCATATAAAAGCACAAAATAAGGGCAAAAATGCGATACTTCAGATCTAATTTCTTTTAAGATCGAGATTAATCGACATGTACAATGCAAACTTCATTCAGCAATAACTACCGTTCCGGCGGATTTCACTTTTTTCAGAGGCTGAAAGTGTTCATACTGATAAGCAATCTACTCAGCCGCACACTTGATTTATCCCTCATAAATGTGTCATGCATTCTACTCCATTCATAAAGATAGTTAAATTTATATCCGGCGTATGAAAAGTTTGGGTACCAAGTTATCGATCCCGAAAGTAAGAAGGGCTTCGTTAGCGCAATGCCTGGGATTAAACCAATCGCAATGTCTGTGTGGCAGACATTTCTAACAGTTGCGCTAAAGCAGTAGTACACTACGAAAGTATTCCAGAAGTACACATAGTGTGGACTAAGAAATAACTCTAACAAGAATTACGTCAAAGCAATTGTATTTTCCTGGAATGAAAATGAACATCAATGAGGAATAACAACAATTAATTGTGATGGGACAATGAAAAATGTTTTCCAAATTCTTTGGAGTTTTCTAGAGATAAAAATAAAGAATAAAGTAGTAAAGCATGAAATAGTATAAGTAAAGGTAAAGGATGAAGCTGTTTTCCATTGAGTTGGTGACGAAAACCTTGCAAACAAAAGCAAAGTGATCGTGATAGATGTTTAAACGAGTGACGACCGTGTTTTCGACCGCTCAATTAGATCGGTCATTCTATTCGACGAATGAGAGATCATAAAGAAGCACTGGAATATAACTTCTACGGAACATGTATAGGTTTGATGAGTCCTGCAGCGATCCATTCCTTTGGTTGTATTGCAGAGATTACTTATCATCAGATAGTATGCAGGCCTTAGCAGACCTTCGATTGGTTTCGTTGTCCTCCTAACATGTGTAGCCACATAGGTGGAGAGGTCCGGCCTGAGTATTAAGGCTCTCATTAACATAGTGAAAGATGGTTGAGCATTGTTTTCACCTGAATATCGAGATAAACATGACACGGTTTTCCCATGTGTTGACGCCAGTACTTTTGGATAGAAAATAGGTTAGCCAGAATCTTAGCAGTGACGATAACTGTTTGACAGCGTGAGTGCCGGAATGAGCGACTTTCACGTTTTCGTTTTCCAAGTTTCGTTGAAATAGTAGTTGTTGTTCAGCGGGCAACTATTCCATTCCGTAGAACAGCACAAAGGCATTTCTGTAGTGTACGACGACGAGTGGTAATAGCTTTTCATGCTATGTGAGCGCTTTCGGAGAACCAGATTCGTTCAGTCTTGAACGAGACTTAGCGATTACGATCACGCAAGCACAGAAAACCCAAGGGTACAAAGATATCATCAAATATAGATTGGGTTGAAAAAAGAATGATTGTATCCTTGTGAAATCAGGAGGATGATCTTAAGTGGACGAGCGGGGAAAATAATAAAGACGCCGTACTTTTTGTTTCTACCTCATTTATAGTGCGATTATCACTTTTCAGTACTCCCTACTTTTTCTCGCTCTCGTTATTCCTCATTTGCCTTCGTTTTTTTCTGTTCTTTTATCCATTTTATTCATATTTTAATTTGGTTATCCGTTAATATTCATTTTTTTCTTGTTTAGTTAATTAATTGATTTTTGTTCAGACTCTTTTCTGCGTCATTTCTTCATTCACTTATCCATTCATTCGCCTACTCATCAATTTATTCGTCTACTTACTCACTTGTTCTTTCCTCTTTCGATGCCGTTCTATTTCTCTCCCTTTCTCTTCCTTTCTAAACACAAATGGTTTTCGTCTTTCTATTCCAATTGCTAGTTTTCTAGCAAAGGTTATACCTCCAACAGGTATTCGAGCTGAAAGCAAGTCCCAATAGGGTTACCCTATTTTTTGTCCGTATAGAAACTTGTCGCATGCTTCTAGCACTCACCATAAAAGTAAGCAAAACGCTGAAAACGAATGGTGGTGATTTACGGTGCAACTGACTGGAACCGCTCCTAAACCCGCTTCGCAGATTTTTCACTTCTAATACGAGCTCGTTTTCTTCCTGTCGTCTACGAATCGTTTACCCAACGTTTAGTGGTCTTTGTTCCAATGAAAGACAAGAAAGGTCAGACGGTCACATGGTCAGCACTTCAGCACCAGGCGTGATGCTCATCGACATCACGCAGAGTGATTCGTTCAAAAACGACTGCACTCCACAACGAACACAAGTCACAATTATTGTCCTTTCCGGGGAGTAACGCGTTCACCACCAACCATGCTAGTCCTTCATTTCACCTGTCTCTAAGCTAGTTCTATTGATCTTTTGCAATCAACAATCACCCGTCAGCGGGATTGATCTGGGGAGCCCAAATCGGCAATGAACCCAGTTAAGCTGAGGCTGCTGTTGTAATCACAGACATAATTATGATCATAACCGCAGACACCTGCGGTGCGGAGTTTTGCAAGTATCTCAGCATCATTAAAGTTATATTTCGCAATATATACCCTGCCGTTAAAAAGAGTAAGCAGTAAATAATAAGTTAAAACAAGTCCCAGTCTCCAGAATGATTGTGATATGTCTGACGCAACGATGATACATCATACTGCGAATTTTCTACCGAAATAACTACAGACACCACCTCAGATTGCACTTGTATAAAACTTCAGACTGTAGAATGTAACCACTAGCTGTCATCTGTAATCACATTAATCAACAAGGAACTGGCACTAAATTGGTCTCAAGTCGTTTCTGTCGCTCTTCGGAACTAAGCAGTGCGTTCCACTCGAGGACAGATACCAAGAACATCCCACTACTGCACTTTTCATATGATATCCTTTATTTTTTTGCTTCCAGGCCTCTTCTCTGGTGCCCTTTTTCATTCTTGCTTCGTCCTTACTGCATGCTTTTCAGTGAAGATACCTAAAGGTGGTACGCTGTACTCCGCCATGGTACGTCGCAGCTATATTCACAGATAATGTGTCAGGTCTATCTGAAGTAGACACCAAACCTGATCGTTGATCATCTGCTTTACTTGGAAGACGTTGTGAGGTGCACAAAGACGTTCCTTAAGTGACACTGTAAAACAGGAATGCAGTCAACCCCAAAATAAATCAAGGACCTACGAATAATGGGAAGTCAAGACAAAAGTTCGGTCATAACAAGGTCACAAAGTTACCCTCTGAAATCCAAACAAAACAGCATTTCTTGTAAAGGTTCTACCCGAAACTTCATACTACATCCTGTTCAAAGTGGAAGATAAGGCATAATTTGCAGATGAACTGCAAACAAACCTCTTCATACACCAATTTTATTTCGTTCATACATCACAATACATTCTGATAGAATAATGGATGACTGTGCGCGACTAGTTACTAATGCGGTTTTACAGTTCCACAAAGATGGATACTGTAGACATCTCATAGAATGTACTAGAGGTCGTGCCATAAAACTACAAAGAAAAGACACTCCCAATAAACGAAAAACGTGGGCCACTTGCGAAATTAGCTTTCCCACATGTAACACATTGTGGTCGATAGGAAGCGAAGTTTATAGTTAAACGATTAATTATTAATTATTGTAAAACAGTAATGGGCGAAGGCGACAAGAGTGTGGTCTGTTGTTCGAAATTGCTGGTGAGGAGTAGATTCAAGATTATGTAATCCTTCTCACATTCTAAGAGATGTGCTTTACTATTACCGTTGTGGCTATGGCTATGATACCTCATGGTTTCTTTTATACCACATAGTATTGACATGGAAGAAAAAAATCTACTTAGTCGATCTGGTAGAAAAAGTCGTTTTTCAATTAAGTCACATCAAGACTTCGTTAAATACGGCTTTGTTACAAAGACAACTTTGAACTACCCTCCATTTCAGGATAAAAGATAGCGTTGTTACCACTACGTTCACCACTTTCCTTCTTCAGCGTAGGTTCGCAAAAACATCTGCCATGGAGCTGTCAAGGTCGTCAAGATATGCTGTCGCCGGCCTTTTATGTATCGAATGGAGTATCCATTTTTCAGCTAGCATACGATTTTTCTAGCGGTAATTCCTAGCATTGGTTTATCCTAAGATAAACATGATGAAAATATATTGAGCTCCACGTCAGCATCGGTGGCTTTAGTGGGAAGTCAACTTCAGTGGTATATTATGATTTGGTATGGGACAACCTCTTAACGATGTCGAGATTTTCAGTGTGACGGATTGGTAAAGGATTTGGCAGAAAGCCAAAAAAAAGAATCGAACCCACCTCTATTCCAAGACAGTTTCATAATTTTACCTATTTCACAAAAGTGGAAACGGAAATCTCATTCAACGTGTTAAACAGAGATGACAAGTTCAATCCTAGCGCAACTCATGGATATCGGAGCGCCTTTTTCAAAATCTAATTCGTTTCCGAACTTCATTTTCGAAAAATCATTAAATCGTTGTGTACATATATATATATATATATATATATATATATATATATATATACTAAGCAATACAGTAATATAAAAATATAACTGGTTGCAATGCGAATGCATGCATACAAATACGTCGGTACAAAGTACATGTTTGTGAGCCATATATGACTCACTACACAGATAGTTATGTTACGTAACATTTGAAGGTTTTTGGAATTGAAACTGGCTTAAACTGCTTAAAAAAACAAGTGAACTGCTTTGGAAAGGTGAAAGCTTTATTTAGCTAAACTTCACAGAAAAATGAATAAATATTTTTTAAGGCACCAAAAAACGTGGAGAATCTGTTCATAAAAAATGATGAGTGCGTCCAAGACGTCTACTCTTTAAGTTCTTACAAGTTGTTTTTTTATTCATTATAGCCATTTGAAAGACCATGTAGATCACGAAGCTCATGGAGAAATCAATATTACGAGCAAAAATCAGCTGATATGAGAGTTAGTTGGTTGGAAACTGTTAGATGAAAAACACAGCACTCACATTCGATTCATAGAAAGGTTGTTCTGAGTCATTTCGTCAAAAGAAAAATCAATAAGGTTAAACCTCGATTGGATGTTTGTGAAAACTTTTCGAATTGCGCGGCAAGTCTGGGTAAAAATATCCTATTTGCGACGATATTTAGTGAGTCGATAGGAAGATTAGGATGAATAGGTATAGTTTAAACGCAAATAAGAGAGACAGTCGTCAAAGAATTCCTAATGATTGCAAAAACAGTGAAAAAGTAGCGGTGCAATCACGAATTTGTAGGATCGGAAAGCGTTAATGCACCGCCTTCAACTAACCAACCAGTCGTCGAAACCAACGACACCAGTTTTTAATTGAAAGACGAAAAATGAAGGGCGTGTTGCTATGGAAGTTCTGGAGACGACGAAATATCGGAATGAAACAACGTCACAGAGCAGAACTGGTAGAGGAGTATGACAACACCTTTAGTGATGCTGAGATATTTGCAAAACTCCGGGACAGGAGACAAGTGAAACGAAGCACCAGCAGGGCGTGGTGGTGAACGTGTTAGCCCCCAGAAAGGGTAGTAGTGCGTTCGTTCCCCACCGCAAACACCTGCGGTCGGAGTTTTGCAAATATCTCAGCATCACTAAAGCTATATTTCGCAATATATCCTGCCATTAAGAACAGTAAGCACTAAATAAAACGGTTAAGATTGTGACAACACCTTCATAACTCGTTCTCACGAAAATCATCATCGGACTTTCTTCTGATTCAATAAATCAGAATGGTTATTGAGTGAAAACCGATGAATAGGAGCAACTTTTCGATCGATGTCCGACTGCACTCGATTCGAAACTCGCTCTGAAAAGGAATTATTCATCGGAATTCACCAACGGCTCCACTCGCATCATTGCGGCTATGACATAGGAGGTACCCCTAAGAGCTCAGCCATAACTGCAGCTGAAGATTTGCAGACAACGTTTCGCAAGCTTATCGGCATAAGTGCGAAGGTAAGCGTTCAGCGTTTATCAGTCCTTTAGAGATTAGCGAAATGGTTGCAGCGAAGTCTAGTGTTAATGTGCTCACCACAAAGTGAAAGTTGTTTAGACCAAGCAAGGAATCGAACAAACATCAACGTGTATATTGCAGGACACCTCTAACAACTGCGTCACACGTGCCCAGGTTACCAATAAACAACGTAATATGCAAATGTAACCTGATTCGAATTTAATGTCTTGAGCCGTTGCGTCGTTTGCGGTTGGAAACACAAGATCAATAAGTATCCATACCTGCATGAAAATTCCTCGGTTACGCGATTACCTGGATGTCCCGTCTCTGCAATGAATCATATAGGTTTCAAATATCATAACATTTACTTGACTAGTTGTTCCTCGGTTAACCAATTTTTTTCCAAAACCCCTAGGATAGCCGTAATAGGCGTTTCCAGTTCGTTACCACAAGACTGCTTCTTTTCCTGTGTGGGTGACAGGTGGCTTTTTTTCGTGGAACTGGATTTCTTGCAGGAAGACGGCGATTTCTGGTTCAAATTTACTCTTAACTAGATTTTTTGTGGAAATATCCAACTCGTTCTTAACTTGGACGATGCCACTTGAGAAGCGAGTGAGCGCATCGCTATAATACCTTAGGATTGAGGAACATCTAACCAGACAGATGAATCACAGAGGAAATGACAATCGTTTTGGAGAGACTCTGCACGAACACACCTTCGATGTCCAATTATACTTTGCAGTACTTTATTTTATTTGAGAAGTGTACCTAGTAAATTAGACAAAAGCCGAGGGAGGGGAGGGGGGGGGGGGGGGGGGGGGGGGGGGGGGTGGTGAGGGAGGAAGATGTGAAGGAAATGGTAAAGAAAGGAAAGGAAGGCCTTTTGCGATGCAGAAATAGAGTTTCCGTTTTTCAGAAACCTCATTGAACAGGTACCACTGCACCTTAACTTAATGTGTGTCTACAATGGTCATCGACGTCAGCAGGTGAAGCTGAGGAGTACTTCCACTCAACATTCTTAGGACCATTTCCGATCGGACTTCTTAAAGGCAATCAACTAAGTAACTAAATACACAGACGCATGTACAAATCCATTGGTTAGATGCGGCCTGAAACACAATTGGTATAGATCCCTGCGCCGCAGACTGACAAAGTCTTCCATCTTTCTCGGTGCATAAATTCGTACCAGACTTGTCTGGTAAGATAACAGCCTTGACTCGATACATCGGTAGATCACCGCTAGTCATTATATAGAACAAGTAAGCATTCAGTTGCCTATGACGATGTTTAGTGAGGTTGAATGCATGGCGCATCCCTCAGGGATTGATCAAAGCCGAGAGCTCTATTTTTTTATTTTATGCATCAATGCATAGTTCCAAAATGCTCATAAAGCTGTAATAATAAAAAATCACTCTGAGTACAGCGGAAACAGTGGTTACCACTGTCACATGTCATCCAGCTGATCGTCAAGTTATTCGAACGGGCGCCGACATGGTCTCGATCTGTCCCTGGTAGGTGCAAGAGCACCCAGCGAACTTTGATAGCTTTAGGAATGTTGATAATAGTATATAAGTAAACCGAGTTATACTTCTTTTTTATGACCATCGTAAAGAAACTTGTCTAACCATCGGAACGGTGAGTTTGACATCCTATGAACTATCCATAACAGTGCAGAACACGAAAAGTATGAATGAAAGTTCTTATTCCTAGTCGATTAACTTTTTAGAAGCGAATTTGATCTTCACTTTCCTTTCGCTAAAAAAAAACATCTGAAGAGCAATTGAACCTTAATATGGAAATGCTGTCAACGAAACGATCATCACCTTTGACCTCTACTATCAAGTGGCTTTCGTAGCGGAAAACAAGCTGTAATTAAACAAGACGACACTACCTGAAGAGCTCATCCAGTCAGTCCCAATCAACTTTTCTCTGCATCCAGTGATGTGTAGAAACAACCGATCCGTCAACTATCACCATGTTAGACGTTTCGTAATATCACAGAGCTTGTTATTTACTTTTACCAGATCTCTTTTTCCACAACAATATGTCTTTGCAGAAATGATAAAATCTCTGGATTTCTCGAATGTTGCATATGTCGTCATGGACTCTACTAGTTAGAAAAACGGTTCGAACGAAACACTTCAGTTCAGTGAACCTGTTCTTCGACAAGTTGATCAATGAGCTTTCAAAATCTGGTTCCCGGTTCAGTGTAATAGGGTCCCACAACCAAGCATTCAACTTGCCTTATTCCATTGATAAGCTAATACGAGGTTGTTACCATTTATTTATTCGGCTAACGTTTCGACGCCTTCGTTTTCATCATAGTTGATAATCCGAGTTGATTTCCGTAGCACGGAGGACTGTAGTATGGAGATCGACTCGGATTATCGGTTATGATTAAAACGAAGGCGTCGAAACCTTAGCCGAAGAAACATGTGGAAACAACCTCGTGTTAACTTAGTGATTAGACAAGGCATATTGATAATTTCCACCGGGGTTAAATGAAAGTCAATATGTATTCTTTCTTTGATGAGCTTACACGAGGTTGATAATGATGTTTATTTTCGGCTATCAAAGAAAGAATACATATTGATTAGTGATACCGAGGTTCAGGAAAAGTCGGTTTCGAAATGAAAGTCAGTTCTCACATTTCATATTGCTTCGTAAGTGTTCGGTCTTTCTGACCACCACAGAGTAGTGCAATGATAACAACCTCATCAGAAATTTCGGTGAAGCTGGAGGAGCTATGTCTGTAAAATCGATCCATCATCTTCAGTCTATGCTTTCATGAGTGTAACTGGCTCTTAAGTGATGACGTGAAAAAATTCTATGGTATCGATTGTTCACTCTTGTCATATATTGTTCGCTTAGAAGTTCATAATGAAAGGAAAGTAAGAAAAAACGTTGAGTAACGCGTGTTTCTTTTGAATTACGCATTTCAGGATTTCGATGAATAGAGAGGAATTCGAAATGCTTCGAATTTTCCGTCAAATCCTTTGTGATTCCAAAATAATAAAGCGATTTCTGCTGCATGTGGTGATTGAAAAGTGATTCCCTGTTATAAAATTCACACAATCTATTCTTATCGCCAAATTTTTAAGCCCGATATTCGCTATCAGTTTCTCAAGCCGTCTAGAAACCGTGTCAACTGATTTCACTTGGAAGCCTTGCCGGACGAGATGCATCGCTTCTCCTAGTCGTGTTTGATGTTCGTCCAAAGTGGTCGGTTTGGTAAAGCAGACTTGCTCTTTTAACCATCACCAAAGAGAAAGGTCGCACGATGTTAAGTCAGGGCTTCCAGCTGGCCAGCCATGCCCATCACAAGGACCTATTCATTTTTCACCGCTTTTCCAACAGCAGTGTATCCATGAATTTTGCATAACAATTCTTGATCCTCTCTGCGTCAACATGGGCATGTCTCCCTTTAGTGCTCTTTCACCATCTTTGCATATGAACAATGGATCTCTAAACTTCGTTGGTGTGGGAATGCGGGATTGAACCAGAGACCGATCCAGTGTGTATTGCAGAAGACATTTTTAACCATAGCGGTACACGGGCCCATGACCCTAATACTACTGGTTATAAAATCACTGTTAGGTTGGCAAGTATAAAAATATAACGCCACAGATTCCTCGAAGGGTTTCTTGTGGACTCGAGCTCATTTGCTGCATGAATAGGTGGTCATCGATGGATAGAAAGAGTTGGAGAGAACACAGCAATTAAAGCGGGAAATCTACTAGATAGACTAGGAGAGGTCAAGGGGATATGGCAGCCCTAGCCGCAAAGTTTCGCACTTTCAAGCAAGACAGAAAAAAATTAAAAACAATAACTCCCAACGAAACAATAACCTGAGTACCGCAAGAACTATTTAGCCCTTAAGAAAATAATACCTGATTTTAACCATTATTTTTAAACTGCGTATCTCACCCTAGAACAAACTTTGTCAATCGAAATAAAAAACTTTGGAATCTACACAATTTGCTAACGAAACAAATTTCATCTATACAAGTCGCATAAATTCTGAACTTCTGGAGGCAATAGTGTCGTTGAGAGCACTGTCAGCTTTGGGTTGGTTTTTGGAGCATTTCTTATACAGGAGACTTCTCAAGTTGCTTAAAAAAGTAGTACCCGGTAGGCGCGAGATGTGTTGAAGTATGGTGGCTGAGGATGAGTTTCGCAGCCCAGTTCGTCCAGTTTCTGCAGGGTCGCTAGCGCGAGACGTTTCAGCGCGTTCGAAGGATTGTTTGTTGTATTGTGTTGAGCAGTGAACAAAGAAGAACCAGTGAGTGAAGTTTCTAGTGAATTTCGTCGGCTTGCTGGTCGTGTTTTTTCGCCGCTATAATTTCAACCTTAGCTAGGAAGCAGCGAAGGATCAGAGAAATTGTAGGCGGTGAGCTCGACCTTCCTTTGGTGCAATTTCGGCTTTAGAAAGTGGTGCAGAGCTCCATCGCAGTCCATTAACTCAGCCGATCGTTGTCTGTTATCGCAGAAAACCCAGTTCGTGTCGTACGTCAATACGGACAGGAAATGGGTCGTTGTTGTCGCACAGATAGAGCACCAACGACAATTTCTTCAAGCGTCATTCAATTCGTGCGACATCGCTTTGTCAAGCTCTTCCACTTTCCAGCTTGTTTAAAGATGGTTGCGATGTTACATCGAGTTCTTCTATAACTTCACGAAGAGATGTGCATGTATTTGCATGAACGAATGCCTTCAACTCGTCGTTATTAGTAGCAGAAGGACATTCCGCGACCTTCCTCTCTTCCGTAGTTCAACTCACAGTTAAATATTTAAAATAACTTCGTTTTTGGCACCCTCTTGGCCCCATCCCACATTGACATTTCGGGTTGTTTGCACAGTACTACGACCAAGTTCGACTTCGTAGAAGCAGATTTCTCTGAAATTTTGCCTTGATATTACAAAGCCAAACTTGTAAAACCTGCTGAAAATACCAATTTTAGTCCATTTCACTTACACATCATGAAAGTGCATGAGATTAACTGTGCAACGATACATAGTAGTACACCTTTCTTAAAAGAAACCCTTGCTAAAACAGCGTTGATATGCAACGAGGATGAAACTACAAATTCGGTATTAATTTCTGAAGAATCTTATAGCAGGTAAAGTCTTTTGGAAGTTGTATAGAAGAGACAATAAACCACATACTTGCTGTAACTGACGACCTGTGATTTCTAGCCATCCCTTGTGATATTTCAGCGCCCATGACGTACTTTGCGCTACTTTCTTTAGAAATTCACAAGTATATCTATGTCGTAGTGGTGCTTGTGGTCCCATGCTGTGTGTTGGTGGATTACGGACGAAGTCGTGGTTTCTTTTCGTTGGTTTTCGTGCTTTTGTCGTCGTCTCTTCTTCAAGGCGTTCCGTTTGTGTCAACGTTATCGTTTGGTCATTGCTTTATGTTCAGTAATTTTTCCCTAATGATGCCTCTCTCATGCTCGATGAAAAGGATAAAAATGACCAAGCGTTCGGAGTACATCAATACCTAAGAGATGCGCAATGCATTCCACTTCACTAAGCACCCTTGTTGGTGACTGAGCTATCTGGCCTATACAATGACTAATGGTGGCCTACCGATGTATCGAGCCAGTACTGCTATCGTCCCAGACAAATCTGGTACCTATATGTCGACCCTGGAGGGATGGAATGTTCGGTGAGACTAGGGCGTAGGGATCGATTCCATGTGTATTGCAGTGCGCCTCCGACCACTGCACTACCAGCGTTGATATACTGCTGAATCGTTTAATCACAACACCATGAAGATAACCACAACGTTGCTGAGATATTTGCAAAACTCTGGACCGCAGGTGTCTATGGTGGGGAACGAACGCGCTATTGTCCTTTCCGGGGAGTAACGCGTTCACCACCACACCATGCGGGTCCTTTGTTTCGCACGTCTCTCAGCTATTTCTATCGATCTTTTTGCCACAGCAATCACCCGTCAGCGGGGTTGATCTGGGGAGCGCAAATCGGCATAGAACCCAGTTAAGCTATGGCTGTAGTTGAAATCACAATGTTTTAACGTTTTGTTTTCTGCCTTCTATAATTTTCATGGCAGGTTACTAAGCGGAATACAACCACAACGTTGCTGAGATATTTGCAAGAAATATCTCAGCAACGTTGTTGCAACGTTGCAAGAAATAGAAATATGGCAACTGCGATTCAATCACAAGAATGTTGAGATATGTGCAAAATTCGGAACCTCACTTGGGTTTCGAGCCCTTGGCAACCCATTCCGGTGGCTCGCGTGTTGCCCACTGCACTAAGCGATGCCCTCGCGTTGCCTTTCTATTAGGCGGTAAAAAAAATAATGGGCAGTAAATAAAAAAGTTAAAACATTATGACTGAAATCCAATAAACTTTGGACTTTTATCAGCTCAGCATAGTGAGTTTATGGCGAATCGTTGAATCCATGTCACATAGTGCCTTTGCAAAGTAAACAAGCTCGAGTTCGTCTTCACCTCATCTCTCTTACAGCAGCGATAAAATGTTCAAGCTGATTCACCACGGCACTCACGTTGATCCACTTTTGTCCGTGCGGTCGAACCACAGTGTTCGATAGTGTGCGAAAAGCAGAGTGATTTACCTTACTCTATCTAAGGATGAAAGGGCTCTGAGAAAGGCGGAATCATCGAAACACCATCCATCATATTAGGAAAAGAAGAAATGCTAACGTCGCTCTATATTAAAGAAGGACAGTTTCTAAGATATTATTGATTATTTATGCCGAATCTAAGTGAAAGTCGGTCTTTTGAACTTCTGTATTATTGAAACCAATTGCTCTTCGAAATGGCACTACAACTCGTTCTCCTCAGATTCAGCGACTGCGGCAACGATCGACGCAAGTTTTCAGTCTAGAATAAGCGGTAACGAATCACGAGAACCAGCTGAACCTGATGGAATCGTGGAAGATGTACTAATCACTGCGTTACACGTAACCGGGGATTCCTATAAGGGCAGCAGAAGAATGAGAAATCTTGTTTTTAGTCGACTGGCTATTTAAGAAGTATATTTGATTTTTACTTTTACTTCTCTATTTATTTTTATTTTTTATTTTTTTTTCTTATTTTGGTATAAATATGGAGTTTGCTAGTACTTCAGGAGCACTGGACTTTTAGTGCAGAAGTGTTATCAACTAAACAACACGATTGTCACTGATTTCTATTATCAAGTGTTTTCCATATCGGCAAGAACGATGCGATAAGACAAGACAGCACTACCTGAACAACTCACCTAATCAATTTCAGTCAGTTCTTCTTAGCAGCTGTTGATGTTAGGGAATAATCTACTTCATGTTGAGAACTTCTTCATTTCACTACTAATGTGATTCATTTGCAATTGGTCCTTTTGTTTCAGTAATTAGGTGGTGAAATTTATTGGATACCTGAGAAACTAACTCTGTCAGTTAAGGGTTCCACTGCTTTGAAAAAGACGATATTCGACAAAGTGGTGAATTCGATGAAACTGTTTATGGTCAAGATACTAATCCTGGTTTCTGGTCCAGCGTAATAGGACGTCACAACGCGCCCTTCAATTTTTCCAGCTACCACAAAGTGAACTTAATCCACCTATAACTCTAACCATCTTTGATGATGGAAAAGGAGAAACGTCGTTACGAAATTCTTCGAAACAGCCGGTTTGCGTCCAGAAGGCGGTGCAATCCATTTTCAGTAGTAACAGTCGCGGTTTTTGCCGTTAATATCTTTAGCAAATTTTTTAAAATATTACTTCTACATGGCTCAATACTGCATATATTGTGTTTATCTCGAAACTTTCTCCAATCGATTTCTTTCTGGCCGTGCATTATACAAAACGATCTTCGGATTTGGTTATAGTTACCACTGCTCCTTTAGGATTTCCTTGATCGTCTTCAAAAATCTCGTTGAAAGTGATTCTCCTTGGAATTCTGGCACAACAATGCTAGAGCATTCTTAGGTCTAATGGGATGTCGGTATCTTACCAAACAAGTTTGGTACCATTTCTCTAACCGCGGGTGGTATGGAAAGCTTGGTCGACTTTGTGCTGGGATGCTGTCAAGTCATGCGCTTATTAACGTGGATCAATGCAAATGCGCTCTATCCACAGCCCTCTTTAATAAATTGAAATTGCATTGAGTGACCTTAAAACTTTAACTGTCTTTGACTTTAAAGCAGCACATACGCCTTCTCATTGAGCTCCAAAATATCATAAATTAAATTATTTGTACATTTTTATTTTTCATATTTGGCTATGAATAGTCTGCTGATAGCATGTCTACTGCCAATGCTGGCAGTGGAAGTACCTCCAACGACAGCGGCGGTACCTCAAAAACACGCAGTTGCTGTCCGTGGTCTACTATTGTGTGGTAAGCAACCGGCGGATAATGTCAGAGTACGATTGTTCCGTGCGAAGCAGAATAAGAAGGATGGTAAGTTTATTTTAATCAGAAATTTTTCCTAGCGTTAATCCCAGCTTGTTCGAAAAGAATTAAAACCGATCTTTTGGAATCCGCGAAGAGGGCTTATCACCTTCCTTCATTTCGATTCAGTACAGTCAAGTATCGCGCCAGACCACGCGTTAGCACGGGATAGTGATTTAGTTGAAATTCTGAGCGCTTAGGAAAACCTTTAGGTGGTGAAAGGAGAAGAAGCGATAACAGAATTTAACAGCAGCTGTTTATGAATGTTATAAGAGTTGGTTAGAAATTTCAAGGAGAAAATGCTGTGATAAGCAAATGCATTGCAGAAACAGATCGACGATGCGCCTTTTTAGTTGCTAATGAATCGAAAGAAAACATTTAAAGTATTTAACACAGGCATTTTTATGAACTGTGCTCTCAAGCATAATGCCATCAGTATGGGTTATACACATGTGATACGGTACTTTCAGATTTGAATCAGGTACTTGATGAGAAGGTAACAACCAAACCAGGGACATTTCTGCTCGAGGGTAATACGAACGGCTTCCCGTTAAACGAGACAAATATGGAGCCAGTAGTGTCATTCTATCATACATGTGATGATGACGCTAAGAATGTCAACAAGGTCGGCTATACACTGAAAATTCCCTGCCATGTTTTGACTCGAACAGTCAAATAGTGAGCGACCGTTTTCGGAATTTCGATTTCAATTTATAGCCAAACATGAGTCATTCTTTAGTTGAAAATTCGAATAGTTCCAGTGTAGTGTATTGTTTTATTAATGGCACGTTTTCTGGTCACTGATGACTGAATAACACCTACTTTACATTTTGGCATTAAGCGTTCCGTTAGACGTCTCACTTTGTTGACATCCCAAAAAATCATAATGGCAATTCGGCAGAACTTGTGGTATAATGAAATGTAATGGCTTGAAATGCTTTAATGGTTGTTTTTGAGGGTCTGCTCGGGTATGCTGACACTCAGTTAAAGCCGACCGGGGAACAAAAAGGGAAATACTACGAATCCCCGTAGACGGAAATATTACGAACTCTGTTATATCGCTGTTAGTTGAATAAGTAGAGTTGGTAACGTTCTCATTCAGACCGGTTATCGTAAATTTGACTTCCACGTTCCGAAAGACTATGTTACTATGGGATCAAAACCGATACGGACATACGACCTTGGAAAGTTGAATCTTCAGGTGAGAATCCCGTGTTGCCATAGTCTTTACGGAGGTGTCCCACATTTTACTCTAATCGTAAAAATAACTGAATGGTTGTTTGGCGTCAACAGTGACTTATAGAAACCTATTGATCTATCATCTACGCGTCTTTATTTCCTAGACCAGTCCCAGACCAATTTGCCGTCTGCGGCGATAGAGCTCTTTATGTATCCTGAGCGAATGGATCGAACTTATTACCTCGTGCTTTATACAGGGCACCTCTATTCACCTCGATATGGGCATTTATTAACAAGTCTACGAATATATCCATTACAGTATAAACTTTGGTAGTCCTATAACTACCACTGTAACCGTGTTCCTACCACCGAAAGACTCTGGGGTATATCAGTAAAGTCACCACATTTTTCGCTCCTACTTCGTCAGAAGCATTCCGATTAGACTCTATATTTTATTGTTGTTGGCTTAGGAGTATCTAGTAGTAGCTCGATAAGTAGCGTATCGTGAACATTTGTTGCGTTTTTTTATTAGTTATGGGAACTCTCTTCCATTTACGGCACCGTATTTAGCAATTCTCAATTTTTAGGATTGAATCTCGTATGTTGTATAAAAGATAAAAAGGATAAAGCGTTACGCATTGATGAGTGTCTAGGGGATGGGCCATGCATGCGGCTTCATAGATTCGTTACAGGTGGTTGAATGCATATCTGCCCTATACAGTGAATTGCGGTAGCTCACTGATGTAAAAGTCAGTGCTGCTATCTTCCCAGACAAGTCTGGTACCAATTTTCTAACGCCGGATAGATAGAATTCCTGGTGGACCTGGGGCGCAGTGGACGAGAGAACGACCACGCGTGTATCGTAAGCCATCTCAAACTTCTACGCTAAACGTGTTCAAGGTCTGCTGTATCACCCGCTGGTCTTCGAGCCACTCGAGCGCGCGCCAATAAATCTTCCATTTTACCCTGTAGCGTGCAAGAATAGCTCAGTGGGTTCTGTTTGCTCTAGGGACTCGTTGAGCGTCATACCTTTACACTAGTCTTTTCGCGAAGAACTCTGACCATCGAGTCGGTGTTCATCCTGCAGTACGTTTGACATCCTGAGGAATCCAGTCATTAACGGCTTTTGTCCATCGGTTGTCATTCATACGCATTACGTATCCGGCACACCTTATCTTCGACTGTTTGGTGTATAGAACGGCTTCTTGGATTCATGATCTTTCACTTAGATCGGAGCTTCGGATCCCTTCCCTTACTTGCGTGACGCGGGGTATTCCTAACGTCGTCCCTTCGACTGCATGTTCGATAACGCTGACTGATCTTTCATCCTACTTACGCAGCGACCAGGTTTCTGACGCATACGCTAGGACGGGAAGAACCGTTGAGTCGAAAAGGTGGGCATGGAGTCGGGTGTTCTTTGTTCTCTTCACTACAACCTCGACGCTCTTGAAAGCTCTCCAAGCCGCTCGTTTCCTTCTGCTCAGCTCTGGGGCTAAGTCGTTAATTATATTGATTTTTAGACCTAGATAGCCGCAAATGGTGTACTCAGAGACACTAATTCCGTTGAGCGCGATTGGGACATACGTAACCAATCCGTTTCTCATGAACATCGTTTTTGTGAGATTTATCGAAGACCAATTTTTCCACAGGCTTTATCAAAGTCGGCAAGCATACGTTCCGCTTGGCTAATGTTTAGTGCTATAAAAGCGATATCATCAGCAAAGTGAAGATGGTGTAACTGTCTTCCACCGATTTTCACTACTAGAATAATTTCGGGAAAATGATATCGCCTTGGCTAACCCCACTTTTGACATCGATGTTAATATAGTTGTAGAATGGTGATAACGTAGTTGTGAAATTTCTGTGCAACCAGCGAAGAATCTTTACTGAGTAAGAACTCTCTGACCATCAAGTGCTTCCATGACTGCTTCTACCTCAGCTGAATCAAGAGCCATCCTTAAATTGATAAAAGTGAGACAAAGCGGTCTTTTGTACTCTCGCGATACTTCGGTGATTATTGTTATCGTGTTATCGTGTGGATGTGGTCCATCCTACTAAATCCTTTTCGAAACCCAGTTTGCTCACATGGCTGGCATTCGTCCAGTGTTCTGCCAATCCTGTTTAGGATGACTCGAGTGAAAAGTTTGTAGACAGCAGACAGAAAGCAGAATAGGCGATAGTTGCCAATGTCTAGATCTGCTGTATATGAGGAATATTCGACAACGGTGATTTATCCTATCATGATTCCAATCTGTATGCTCTTAGTTATCGAACTGCGATGTACAACGGGTGGTTCATAACTTGGCCAAGGTCAGTGAAACTGAGACGAGGTAGGATATTTCTACCTAGAATCTCATTTAGTAAATTAATGAATGGAAAAAATCGCGACCGTCTGTGTAGAATTTCTTTCCACTCGCTAAGCAGTCAATCTCTCTTTAATCCTCAGTCCAGGTGGATGTATTTGCCAACATGCGGGCCGGCTGTTTCGGGCCTCCATGAATGCGAGAAATCTACATACCTAGCAGAATACCAATCATAGTAAGGTTATTTTGGGTTAACCTACGCAATTTTTTAAGGTGATCCGTAAAAATCCACGTATTATAGAATTCAACAGCTTTTTAAATATGTGCTTGAGATTTCAGTTCGTATTTCCCGGCGAGAATCGTGTGAAGAACATTGAAGAAAAGCCGAGAAAGCCCAGCCCTAGGAAACTTTGGTGAATGCGAATACGACTTGATTCTTTCTCATCCACTTGTCGACGATGTTTGTTCACGTGTATTTTAATCCATAATAAAACGACTTCGCTTAAACTCTCAACCTATTGATTATTATGGATAGAAGTTACTGAAGAAAAAAAGACATCCACCGAAAAATTGCTGTGAAAAATCTCGAATATTCGAATTTGAAGGTATTGGATGAAGCTGAATTCCTTTCACGTAAGAGATTATTTGGATTGAGCCTAGTATGGAGCATTCTCAATATTTTATGGGTCCAAAGTCCCTTGATGGAAAACTTGGCCTAAGTGATCGATATATGGCGGGAGTTTGAGGTTGTTTATTAAGTGAGCGGAAAAGGATCGAGTTGGTAAAAATAACATTTATTACGATAATTCTACATAACAGTAAATGCAATTTGCTTCAGAATGAAAAATATTATTATTATCTTTTTAAATAACATCAATGCGGTTCCACAACTAACACACATCTGAAAATACAAGGTAGCCTCCTTCTCCCAGTGTTCTTCAAAATTGCTGAACGATAAGCTTTTTGTACAAATGTATAGGATACGTTAGTGAGTACAAAAATCCTGTTCTTGGATGTATTGAAGGTTTTGTGAGAGTTTGAAGGTGTTCTTCTTGAGGATGAAAATTCAGCCTGCTTGACGAGAGAATACGATAGATGGAACGACAGTGCTTCGTATTCTCAGCTTAGCCAAGAGAAATGAAAAAACGACAACAGTAAGAATGAAGTGGAAACGATTAGGTAAATTGCTTTCAGGAGCTTATAGGTAAAGTAATAAAAACAAAGTATTTCGAAACCGTCTTTCTTTGAACCTCGGTGTCACAAATCAATATGTATTCTTTCTTTAATGAGCTTACACGAGGTTGATAATGATATTTATGTATTTTCCGGCTAACGTTTCGACATCTTCGTTTTCCTCAGAGCCGATGATC
>UYYA01000602.1:0-44083 GCA_900624975.1 Angiostrongylus costaricensis | reverse complement strand
ATATATATATATATATATATATATATGTACATACCGCACAGCAACGGGATGAATGATGGATTGCTGTGAACAGCATGACATTTGAGGAAGGACCATTTCAATTGAAGCAAAATTTATTTCATACATGACACCACAGTAGGTTTACCTGAATTCTCATTAATTACTGAGTAACTCGAATGGGCGTCTGATCCATTCACTTCCGGCCTGCACCGCAGTAGAGCTGCCAGTTGGGGTCTTCTCGTTCAACTGATATGGATGACATAATCCTTTTGTAGAAATTATTTCTACCGTTCATGACAATAAGACAGCCACGCATAGATCGACCTCTTCTACGTTGTCAAAAACTTAGTTTTAGTTGGGCTGTTGAATAGGAATATCTAACTTCTCAGCATGGTCACTTTATTAGGTCTGAAGTACGTAATTCTGCGCCACTGGCAGATAGTACGAGGAAGGCGAACTCTACGTCTCGGTGCTAAGGATCAATCCACACTCGCCCACAATTGCTGAAGATTGTTGTTTTACAACCCATCTATGTTTCTTAAAAGGAAGCTGTAAAAAAGCAATAGCAGCATAGAAGAAAAAGAAATAAATTGCTGAAGAAGAGTTTGAAAATAGTCAGCAATCCAGTAATGAATTGGATGAGTTCTTTAATGCGTCACATGACACTGTAGTACCAAACATGAAATCACTAGTACCGTCTGATTTTCGCTGCATGAAAGACAGATTCGATCAATTTACTACATTAGGCCAATACACCAAGTATTTGACACGCTGTGTGAACTGTGTAGGCAAAAGGAAGGTGAACCACACGAAACCTATCAACCCACCAACCCCATCGCACAAGAAGGAGAATAACTTTCTGCCAGCAACTTCTACAAAATGAGCTTTCTTTCACATTCATCAATACTATCAATTTTATTAAAACCCTGCATTGTACCTTATTTCATTGATAAACTATCATATTGTTGTTACCGAAAGTTTATTCGATTAACATTTCGAAGTCTTTGTCTTCCTCTGAGGACCTCATGTTAGCTTCGCAATGAAATAAGCTATATTGATCATTCAAACCGAGGTTAAACGAAAGTCGGTTTAGAATAATACCCTGCATTACTATCATCAGTCTTCGAATTCTGCTGTAAATGATTCTCAGAGCAACCAACCGATATTTATTACCCCATTGCACCCTTAGTGATTAACTGAACTTCAACATGCGTATAACATTGGGACTCTTATGCAGAGTAGTTTCAGCAGAACTCTACTTCGATGCTATACAAACTAAGAAACTAATAGAACAAAATTACAAAAATATTCACGTCTCCAAAACCGTCAGAACGTTTGCGTTCATAATGTTTCACTTTTTATTTGGTGCCTACTACACTTTTCCACGGCAGAATATTATGCGAAATACAACTACAACGATGCTGAGATATTTGCAGAACTCAGGACCGCAGGTGTCTGCGGTGAGGAACAAACGCGCTATTACCCCTTCAAGAACTAACGGGTTTACCACCACACCATGCAGGTCGTTCGTTTCGCCCATCTCTCAGCTATTTATAGCGATCAGTCCCATCATTAATCACCCGCCAACGGAAGTTATGAGCAGCTGAGACGGAGGCGAAACGAAGGACTCGCATGGTGTGGTGGTGAACGCGTTAGCCCAACGGAAAGGGTACATATTCATTCTATTTGATTGATAAAGATTGGATTGTAGGCAACATAGTGATACTTCCTTCGAAGAAGACAAATGAGCGTAAGGTTACAGGACAGAAGCGGAACTTCTACAAAAAGTTCATGGTAGGAAATAGTTTTAATTCATCCTTAACTGCGGATGATCTACAATGCTTCTTATGAATCAGTTCAATACAACATATTGCCTTATTACCCCTTATCTAAACCAAATAAATTTTTCGGTGTGATTAACAAGATAATGTTTAACTTTTTACTTACTGCATATTATTTTTCACGGCAGGGTATTATGTGAAATGCAACCACAATGATTCCGATATGTCTGCAAAACTCGAACGCGATGCTAAATTCGAAAACTTTTACCTTTCTTGCAAGCTTTTTTTCTGGGAAAGAAAGTTCTTGGAAGTTTTTTCTCTTCGGCCGAGAGAAAGGCAAAATGAGGGACTTAGTGGCTCGCTGGGTGACACGCGAGCACCCGGAAAAGGTAATAGCGGGTTCGAATCTGGTTCTTCGGTATGAGTCTTGCAAATATCTCAGCATCGTGGTGGTTGTATTCCACAAATTACCCAGCCATGCACAATGGATCTCCCGCATGTGAGAAATCCCGATAGCCGGTCAATCGCCAGGCTACGTTGCGTGTTCCCAGGTGGCGAATAAGGGGTTAATCACGGACCAAAAGCGACGTTTCCTTCCGTAAGAAGCAGGTGGATCCAGGGGATGGACTCCCTGTTTTTGCCGTGACGACTTGTCACATACTTTCTGCATTTACGAAGCGTATTCATGCATGAGTGTGTTCCAGTTTGTGCAGATTGTATTTTACGTGTCAATTCGGTTAAAACCTTGCAAAAAAGTGACAGTGAAATGTGTGGGAGGCGGCTAGGAGTCGCCTCCAACGAATAAGCTCATGTCCACTCTGGGAGAGCCTGGTAAGCTACCCGTGAGCATACCAAGCCCCACGTTCAGAGCCCAGCAAGCTATACATGGGTATCAAAATGCTAAACACAGTAAAAAATAATCGGGCCTCATTCCCCTGACCCCGAAAGAGCCCCAATTTTGCTGCGTTGTGTAGGAAGAGTACGGAGGGGCTGCTAAAATCTCAGGGCCAATGGAAGCTGCCTGGAACACGAAGAACTATGGTAACGATCTGTACCTACAATGCATCCGAGTCCTCGATAGAAGCGTTGCTCATGCAAGCAAGAAGAATAAGATACGACGTTATCGGCATGGTCGAGACGAGACGACGCCACCCATTCAACGCCGTCTATGACATCGGAGAGGAACTGTTCCTCCGAACATGCGGCAGTAGAGGAGTCGGTGGCGTCGGTGTTCTCGGCAACACGAGACTCGTGTCAAACCCACTCGTTAGCATCGATTCATTCGAACAACATAAAACACGAATCGGATGTTTACGATTAAAAAGATGTGGACCAATACTGGGTTTGACAATTTTCGTCGTCTACGCGCCGACAACTAACTATGACGAAGAAGAAGTCGAAGTGTTCTATATGGACTTGAAGAAGTTCTACATAGAAGACCATACATTTCTCAACGGCATCATTGAAGATTGAAGATCCACTCGGATTATCGGCTCTGAGGAAGTAGAAGACGTCGGAACATTGGCCGAACAGCGTCTGCATAACAACCTGTGGTAAACCGAACAATCTAAACAAATTAATAATGACAAAGACAAGCACAGAAATCCTCGAAAGATACAAAACCACCTATCATAGTGTCTGCCATGTTTGGACAATATGTACCAAAAATGAGTGTCAGAAGTCGACGTTACTGGCGGGATTTATTACTGATTGCTACGAGCAAATCCCTTCATAGGGTCGTTAATCAGTATTCGGATATACGACGATTAATTAATATATGGTGGAATATTAAGCGTACCATTGAGCATCGAGCGATTCCAGCAGAAATCAACAATATCCTCACTCGGTGTATAACACATTCCGAAGTTGCACAATAGTTCTTCATATCTCAAGGAACGCGGATAGCGCCACATTTTTCTCTGCGTTCTGATCGTAAGGTGAATAACCGCAATGATGTACAAGATTGACATCATTTTATCTCATGCTATTCCTACTTTCACCCAAAGGTTTACCGCCTCATCGTGGCTGGGAGGTGTTCCTGGGTGTCAGACTGCTGTGCACAGCCGGGGATTCATCCCTGGCAGGGTGTCCCAAGCTGAGAAGGAGTCCGGCGTTTCCATCAGGAAGCCTAGTTAAGAGTAAACCAACACCAGGATCTACCACCGTCCTGGTATCAAATTAGTCGCATGGTGGCAGATCTCCCTCTGATCCATAAGGGCTGCGGCTGCCTGTGGTGGTGAAGACCTGGGGCAGATCCTGACCAGGCTGACCTCGGGATTCCAGGGAACCACAATAGCTTGAACAGAAAATCCCCGAAAAATGGAGCCTACTTACACTCTTATTTAACATCGAGTTCCCTCAGACGGATTCTCAAGTACGAACTATATTCATGAGTAGAAAACGATGCCCATCTCGGACACTTTCGACATCTCTACACCTTTCTTAACACTTGTATGCCACAATGAAGCTCCACCAATTTATACCTAATGTTTATTACTATTAGAACAATACTCCAATAGAAGCGAAGATAGTGCACTTTCGAGTGTGGCATTGCACAGACCTGCTATTCCAGATAATGAAAAAGTAGTAGAATAAACTGTCCTTATTTTGCAACGACCCGATAATCCCCGTCTTCAATTTCAAGGGCACCTCGAAATGAGACAACCAACACGTGAATAGCCTATCGGTGCAAAGATTACGAATCCTGACAGATATTTCAGTCGTATTTTCAGCAGCTGCTGCCGAGATCGAGTTTTGCGTCACTCTTGGCCCAGAAAGTAACAGACCTGTTTAGGCTCTTCAACAATTCGAATGCTGCTCTGGGAAACGGAGTGTCGAACAGCTTCTTACCTATAACATAAGCTACTTGGCATAGGAAATGAATGCTGCCGAAACATTATGTGCGAAGCATTAAATTCATCGACATATGTCGAAGATACATCACCTGTTTCACCTATAGTCCTGCTGATCATCGAGTAAATCTTACATTTTTCCCTGTCGCGTGCAAGAGTAGCCCTGTGGGTTCTGCTCGCCCTAGGGATCTGACCATCGAGTCGGCGGCCTTCTGGAGTGCGTTTAACATCCCGAGGAAACCAGTCACTATTGACTCTTGTCCATCAGTTGTCATTTATACGGCTTCTTTGGTTTTTGATCGTTGACGCAGGTCGTAGCTTCACATCCTTTCCCTTACTTGTGTGAAACGGGATACTCTAAGCACCGCACTTTCGACAACGCGTCCAATAACGCTGTGGTCTTTCATCCTGCTTACGCAGCGACCAGATTTCTGACGCATACGTTGGCGCGTGAAGTACCGTTGAGTCGAAAAGATGGGCACGGAGCTGGGTGTTCTTTGTCAGCTTCACTACATCCTCGATGTTTTTGAAATCTCCCCAAGTCGCTCGTTTCCTTCTTCTTAACCCTGGAGCTAAGCCTTCCATCATATTGATTTCCCGACCTAGAGAGACATAGCCGGAGCATTCGGAGATATTCGTTCCGTTGAGCGTGAGCTGACCATGTGAAACCAATCCGTTCTTCACAAACATCGTTTTTATGGGATTTAGTCGAGCAAATCTTTCCACAAGCTTTACCAAAGTCGTCCAGCATTCGTTCCGCTTGGCTAATGTTTGGTGTTATAAGGACGATGTCATTAGCAAAGCGAAGATGGTGCAATTGCCGACCATCGATTTTCACTCCCATATTATCCCATTTCAATGTTCTCATGACGTTCTCGAGGCTGGCGGTGAACAAGTTTGGCGAAGTGGTATCACCTTGCCTAACCCCTTTTTTGATGTCGATGTTGATATCGTTGTAGAATGGTGATATCTTAATCTTAACCCTTTCATTTACTGCCCTTTTCTTTTTAATGGCAGGCTATGTTGCGGAATATAACTCGTATACCATGCTGGGATATTTTGCAAAACTCCGTACCGCAGGTATATGCGGTGGGGAACGAACGCGGGCTACTGTCCTTTCCGGAGAGCAGCGCACTTCACCACCACACCATCTGGGTCCTTCGTTTTGCCTGTCTCTCAACTAGTTCTATTGATCTTTTGCCATCTGCAATCACCCGTCAACGGGATTGATCTGGAGAGCCCAAATCGATATTGGACCCAGTTAAGCTGAGGCTTAGTTATAATCACAATCTTAACCCTTTTATTTACTGCCTTTTTCTTTTTAATAGCAGGGTATGTTGCGAAATATAACTCGTATAGCCGACAGACAGGCAAAACGAAGGACCCGGATGGTGTGGTGGTGAAGTGCGCTACTCCCCGGGAAGGACAATAGCGCGCGTTCGTTCCCCACCGTATACACCTGCGGTCCGGAGTTTTGCAAAATATCTCAGTATTATATACGGGTGATATCTTAGTTGTGCGATTTTTTACAGCCCACGAAGAATCTTTACGTATTGAGTAGGGTCTCCTTGACTATCAAGGGCTTCCAAGACTGCTTCTATCTCAACTGAATCAAAGGCCTTCTGTAAACCAACGAAAGTAATACAGAGCGGTCCATTATACTCTCGTGATGCTTCAATGAGCCTTGTTACTGTGTGGATGTGGTCCATCGTACTAAATCCTTCTCAAAACTCTGCTTGCTCACATGGCTGTCCTTCGTCTAGTGTTCTGTCAATCGTGTTTAGGACGACTCGAGTGAAAAGTTTGCAGACGACAGATAGTAAGCAGATTGGGCGATAGTTGACGATATCGTGTAGGTCATCCATGAAGAACACGGTCTTGCTGGTCTTCCACTGAGTAAGGACCTTGCATCCAGAAAGGTAACATGTAAAGAGATGAGGCAATGTCAAAGATACATAAATATAATGGTGAAGTAGTCCTCCTCGAAACATTTGAATACAATGATTGCACAGTGAACACGTACAAGATAGGTCACCTCAGTCGTAAATGCCAAGGTCGTGGACTGCAAATAGTTTTTCCAACCCTTGCCATATGTGTAGGTTTGCGGTTACGTAAGGGTTGGAAAAAAAAGTACTGGCGTTCTCTACATTCATTGAACTATTCACGATTTACCGCAAAGTAGAATGGAAACACTCTGATGTGAGAGAAACAAAACAAATCTTTTAACCATATGAAAAAGCATAATATTTCCTTAAAAAGGTGTTAAAGTAGGTAACATGTAGTGAACAACTCCAAAAACAGACAATCCCGTAGTTGATAAATAATAATGCGCCAGTCCACACTTTCGAAGAAAGGTATAAGGAATCACAAAGAGAAAGGTGTACATAGAATTTACCAGATTCAACAAAGTGAAAAACAACTCAATGAGGCCAATAATGCCAGATTAGGAAAACACAGGAGATCTGCAACTAGAGAACCATTAGAAACTGACACAACTGTAAAAGAAAGAAGTGTAGTGATACCAGCGAAATACTTTAACATCTCACTATTGACAAACAGACGCTTCTGGAGTAGAATTATTCGAATCATGATCATTTCCTCCTTTGTACCGCAATATTAACTTATGGGCAGCACGTAATGACTCCCTTAAGTCGTCGATCTCCTGTTGAATTTCCTCCTTACACACCACAACATTTTGCACAGTACGTCGACAAATTTGCATTACTAAAACTTATTCAGTTTTTTCTCAAATAAGGAAACACGCATACACCAACGATATTCGATAGTTTCAATATTATAGATAACGATATAGTTTCAATATTATTACAGCAACAGCATAAAAGAGGCATAAGAAGAAAATAAGGAATGATTCACACACTATCACAAACGATACTCATCAAATTCCACTCATAATTTTGTTTAACACCTACGTTCCTAACTTAACTCTTTGCAGAGTACTGATAATCTTTATATAAGTGTAAGTATACAGTATAATATACAAGTGCAATAGGGGAAAAAATTCTGAGACCAACCTAATTGAATACGGACACTATAATGTCCAAAAGGTCGTTAGGTCTAAACCGCCAATGACATTATAGTGCCCACACGGAGCGTTATGAGTTAAAACCTCAAAACATTAGTAATGAAAGAAAGACTTTCATTTATTCAAACAACAGAGGAAATCTAATTTTATAATATTAAACTCGGCGGCAAGCTCAGGTTCTAAAACTCCTCAGAGAATGGAAACTGTCTAAATTTCTTCGTAGTATGCAAAAGGTCACGTAAGGCACTAATAGGAAGGTAGAAACTTCTTATTCAAGCCCAAAAATATGGGTCACAGATAATTATAAAGGGAAGGACCTATCCATTCAAGGATTGGTTCACGTGATCACTCAGTTAACCTTATTTGTTATTTCTTGTCCATAAATATACAAAAGTCCCGCAATAGTTCCACCAACGTAACAGATCAGAAGAACCATTATACTTGGTCAAAAACAAACAAGTTGAAAAAAGAATGAAGCTATACGAAAGCTAGGAATAGTCGGATTGATAAGCAAAGAGTACTGTAAAAAACTGTTTCATCCGAGAAATACTTAAGAATGAGAAAACTAAGGAAACATTAGTACTGCACAGCTAACAAATTCTATAATGATCTCCTTAGAGAGTCTTCAAACATGTTCTCACATACGTTACTAACTTGGTTCGATTCTTTTTTCTTTTTTTTTCTTTCTCAAAAACTCACAAAGCAATAAGCCAATATTCGAACTTACGATCAGAATGGAATTTCTTCCTATCATGCTTTTTTCCTTCGCCAGAGGTCAATGCCTTATACATTGGAATGGTTGGTTCTTGGAAAACCTGAAAACCCTGAATTTCAAAACGAAGAAATAATTATATATTTTTAAAACATTAAGGTGATGTGTTTTTCAGATTTCAGATTCAGAGACTTTGGACTAACATTTCATTCCTCATACGTTAAAAATTTTACAAATATGATAAAAACATTATTAGTAAAGTATTAATTCACTATGCGCAAGTTTAAGCCCACCACCGACTGCCACAGTGTAGACCGTCGACGTGAAAAGAGATTATACAAATGGTAAAAAAGCTCTCGTCGTTTATCAATACCTCAGGGACGCGCCATGGTTTCGATTTCATTAAGTGTCGTTGGAGGTGACCGAATGCATATCTGGCGTTTACAATGACTCGCGGTGGACTACCAATGTATCGAGCCAATGTACTATTTCCTATGCAAGTATGGCACTAATTTGCAGGGCCCGGTGGGATGGAAGGGTTGGTGAGCCATGGGCGCGGGGATCGATTCCGAGGATTGCAGGACGCATCCGACCACTGTGCCACAAGCGCCCTTTATATATATATATATATATATATATATATATATATAACATACAGCGTGATGGAATAGAAAACAATATAATATAATACTTAAATGGCCTATATTCACTGGTTACGCGGCCCCCAGAATAAATTCCACCTTTTGTGGTTCCTTGAAGCCCCGAGGTCAGCCAGGCCAAAGTCTGCTCCAGGTCGTCACCATAATAAGCCGTCGCAGCCTTTGTGGATTAGAGGATTTGCCACCATAAAACCAGCTTGATGCCAGGATGGTGGTGGATCCCAGCATTGCTTTACTCTTGGTTGAGCCTTCTGATAGAAACGCCGGAGTCCTTGTCAGCTTGGAGGGCCTGATGGAAGACGAATCTGTCCGCTGTACATCGCAGTCCAGCACTCAGAAACATTCATCAAGGCGTGCAAAACCGAGTTCAAAAGTGAGTATAGCATACTTCACCATTTTCAATTGTTTTGCAGTTGAGTTCTATGTACTGGTGATTAACAACGGATTTTATATTGGACTAAAAAAACACCAGTGGTTACTTTTAACCAAGGAAATCTAACTAGAATTTGAAGAACTACCTCGAAGAATTGAGCCCTAGAACCATGCGTTATTGGTCATACGGTAACATATAGCTAAAAACTTAAAAAGCCATGCACATAAACATACAATTTCATCATATTGCTCCGCTAAAACTTGAGTGGATCCATTTGAAGAGTTTAACAATGGTTGAAATAACCGAAGGTAGTGGAAGACGGTTACCTAAAAACAGATGATATTGGAGAGAAGAAATACATTTGTTGAATTGTCGCTCAGTTACTGGGCATGTAGAAAGAGATGATAATGTTTACAGTATTGTTGAGCTTTTGTACACAAATAAAAACAAAATACATGTAAAACGAAATGACTACTTCTGCAGTATGCTATTTCACGACACTAGATATTATGCCGATTCCAAAATTTCATTCATTCGGTTCGTGTCCCTTGGGCATACACGTGGTTCTGACTCCTGCTTGAGGATTTTCAGTCGCCTTACTTGATCCACCGGGGCGTTGTGTGTATTACACGACGTCACTACCACTGCCTTATCTCTAATTCATTGAAAAGCACTTCCCTGCACACTTAAGAATCCTAGTCAACTGCAGCAATCTCCACCAACTTTCGCAGTTTTCTACGTGCCTTTATTTAGAAACTGACGAAAACATGGAAGGTTATGACTTAGATGTAAATGTTTTAACTGGTATGAATAGCTGAGACCAGATAATATTCGATGAATATCAACCATGGTAAGAGGAAGTATGACTTGTGATAATTTCTAAGGACCAAATGTTGATAAAGCGTTCATTCTCTCGAGGCAATTTATTCGAAAATTTTTCCCAATAAAGCCAGAAACGTAATTACAATCAAAAGAAGATATCTGCAGACATTTAGAACACCCCTCACACTAACGTAAACCCCCGCGTTTTTCCTTTGTGAGCTTCGGAAAAAAATTGTTGCAGAAAATCAAATTACATTTATACTTACCAACAAAAAAAAGGATATACCAATCTACCTGAGAATGACTGAGGAGAAATTCATTCTCAAGAGCATCTTCCTTTCCGGAACTGCTTTGCATTGCTTCCTGCATTCAATTTGTGGTAAGATAAACACATTGCCAGCGAATCGCAGGTATGATAAGGTTTTTCAGACCGTTTTCTAACACTGCGTTTTATATGAAATTTTTGATAACAATGCTGATGCTCTGTATAACCTTCTAAGCTTTCCGCGAGATGAAAATGTTGAATAGGTCGGTAAGACATGGTGAAACCTACAAAGAAATACGGACTTGTTAAGCTAGTACGCCACACAACTCGGGAATAAGTAATAAATTTTTTTCCAAAACCGAGTCTGTTTCCTTTTGCCCTGATTCCTCTACTCATCGAACTTTTAGGAACAATAGAACTATGCTACTACGATACTTGAGTAATCCATCCAAAAAGAAAAAAATTGGGAATGCACGTTAAATCAAATTCCAGATCTAGAACACGAAATTGGATGAAGGATCGGCCAAAGTCAGATGAATTTTGCACGGTAACCTGTGGCGCATGGAGCGGTGGTCGGAGTGGCCCTGTGACATACACATGAGATTGATATCCGCACCCGTGGCTCACCAAGCCTTCCATCCTTCCAAACTCGGCAAATTGGTACCAGAGTTGCTTGGGAAGATAGCACCATTGCTCGATACATCGGTAGGCCACCTCGACTCATTATGAAGGTCAGATATGCATTCAATCACTTCCAACTATGCTTAATGAAGTCGAATGCATGGCTCATCCCTCACGGATTGATCGACACCGAGAACATTATCCTTTAACCTGACTTCTATTCATTTAAAAAAACATGAAATTGACATTCAATATCGAGGTGAGCAGAAATTTACCGTCTTGACTTGCTATATAGTAGGAGACTGGAGTGTTAGACTGACGTACGAAGTAATTCTCAAGACCGACTTTCTATTAACCTCGGCATTGATTGATAATTCGGTGTTTTTCTACAATAAGCAGACACGAAGTTGTTATTATAGAATTTATTAGGATACAACAGCTGACGTTTCGGCGGTTTCACCTTTTTCAGAGCCTGGGAAGGCCAAATTGAGATGCGACCTACTCAGCTAAACATTTTCATAACCCTAGCAGATAAAGCTTAACAAATAAACTTGCGTCAACCACATGCGACTATAATCAGCTGTTCTAAACTTCCTCATTGGAAGTCACGAAAAAGCGGCTCTGAAGAAGGCGATACTGCCGAAACGTCAGCTAGCGTTGTATTGTATTGTGTTTTTATGGAAGTAAATGTATGCTGTTTAAAAACCTCGCGATTGCTGAGCAAGAAAACGACACATTCATATTCCAATGCCGAGGTTAAGAGAAAGTCGATCCTGGGAAATAAACTTGCATTCGCATAAGACACAGCTTCATTTAAACATCTACCGTTTATTTGTTGTAAGTATTTCAGTTACTTGGCGGATAGCAGACGCACAGGGTAATACATGAGCGAGAACTGTGCCTGCGACAGGTCATTGGATTAGCCTGAGGTATGGCACCAGATCATGCGTGATGACAAGACACTCCTCCTTGCGGTCCGTTATCTGGATTTTTGGAATTGATCCAAAACGCTTCAAAAGTTTTATGCGCTGATGTTTTCGATTCCTGCGTGAGGATACCGACTCCTACTTCAAAATCTTCTCTGTTGTGTTCCTGCATCCTATGCGCGCCTAGTCGAGTGTTTGGTTTTAATTTAGATTTACCGACTAGGTGTTCTTTTATGCGGACGCAGAGCGGTCTACCCGTCTCGCCAACGTATTCGTCCCCGCACGTTTTACAAGAGAACAGATAGACTGTACCCGAACTCATGAAATCACCGTCTCTACCGCAAGGGCAAATCATGCAGCAGTTTTTCGTTATACATAAACGGTCATATAGGCGGTTGCGAACTAGCTGGCGCCTTAGAGCGTCCAATGGTATTTCTATCACTCTTACGGAATTCTCTAGACCAGCCAGTATTAAGCAACGTTTTATAGCTGCACTTATTTCGTTTGAAATAAAGGGCGAGAGGAACGGAGCCTTGTTTTCGCCAGACTTATCGCTCTGGGGCGTTGTTTTTCCCCTATGTCTATGCCGAGAAACTACACTTTCGTAACCATTTGAAATGTCTATTTGGCGCGCCAGTTTCGAGGATTCTTCTCTCTGTTCTCTACCTGTGCACGCGCTGGCAGCGGTTCGAAACATATTTCTTAAAAGCGCCGGTTGCGTATTAAAACGTACGAAGTATTATTGACGATTCAAAAGACCGACTTTCTATAAACCTCGACATAGATAGTTGATATATTTATTTATATGATCTTATAAATTGATCTTGTTTAGCTGATGTGAGGTTGGCATAGGTCTTCGTTGTCGTTGTTGTTGTTGTTGTTGTTGGTCGGTGGCTGACATTTCGGGGACTTCGTCTTCCTCAGAGCCGTGATGTTACGAGTGGGACTCTCACCAAATTTACCTGTACTAATAACTCAAAAGACCAAGTGGGAGTCCCACTCGTAACATCACGGGTCTGAGGAAGGCGAAATCGCCGAAACTTCAGCTACCGACCAACAACAACAACAACAACGACAACGAAGACCTATGCCAACCTCGCATCAGCTAAACAAGATCAATTTATAAGATCATATTGATAAATATTATTGACGACGTTATCCATTTACTTCAGATGTTTCACGGACGATACTATTTATGACTCTCCACTAAGGACATGGAGTGGTGAGCTTATGAATGCTGAATTCCAAAATCTAAGCCACCACATTGTCATAGATGGTACTTCAAAACGAAATCTGTAATTCTGTGCAGTGAAAATAACGACGTTTACTGCTCATTCTTGATTTATTACAGAACAAAATCA
The DNA here is from genome assembly GCA_900624975.1 of Angiostrongylus costaricensis. NCBI lineage: Eukaryota > Metazoa > Nematoda > Chromadorea > Rhabditida > Metastrongylidae > Angiostrongylus > Angiostrongylus costaricensis. The sequence goes on along the minus strand of UYYA01000602.1, from coordinate 30,668 downwards.
CCCTCATATTGCAATGCGTGACCACCTGTGATGTTCTAATTCAATACTAACGACCCTAATGTCGTTTTCGCCATCCACGAATGTTAGAAGTGAAAACTACTAATAACGGAGTCGATATAAGTATGTGTCCTCATCTCTGTGTTAATATGGTTACGCCTTAACTTTCCACTGTGGGTATTTTTACCACAGTCCAGTTCTATCAAATATACAAGATGAAGCATAGTCTATAAAAACTAAAAACGATGAAAACAAAGGAACAAGTAGAACGAGCAGATAGCCGCAGAAAATCATATGAAAAAACAAATGAAGTTTGAAATCGGCATGCAAAATAGAAATGCTGACTCAGTTACTAGTTAAGCAGGTCAAGATAACAGTGCTATTAAAATTCCTAAACCTTTCGTTCTTAAAGTGTGATGGTTTGAAAATGGGCAAAATACACAGCATGACTGCTCTTTGTCTGACTACCAAACCATTTGCTGTTTCAAATTTCTTAGACAGAAATGCATACAGTTATTGGTAGCGAAGTGGGCTAGAAATGCCGTGCAATACAAGCATGTCACGTTTGTTGCTTCGACAACTCAGACCAACGAAGAACTCCGTCCCCATAACTTCAAAACGGTAAGCAAAACAATAACGGATTTATGTGGAGAAAGGCCACTCCGATCTTAGAACTGATAAGCACATGTGGTGAAGACCTGGAACGTCCCAAAAGCACTCCTGAAATAATCAACACAACCGCCGTTCAACGATATTCATAAAGACGGAGCCTTCGTTAGCAGCGGAACTCACACACAAATCCGATCTTGGGTGGCGGATCCTTTACGAAACGAATGAAAGAACAAACGGGATTTGGATAATACGTGAACAGGAGTGAGTTACAAAAAATGAGACTAATGTGGTGCAAATAATATTCAATTGCTTCCTAGATAAATGCCTAAAATAAAACGAAACTGACCGGCTTCTCGTTGACGTCAACAAAATATATTCGCATCTGAACTTCGAACTCTCCCCATCCAGTCTCTGTAACTTCGTAAGGAGGTTTGTCGCAAACTGAAAAAATTTAGGAAAACCAGGCACCACAGCATAAAATCTCTGAATCAAATACAACATGCACACTAACTCAGCCACACAGGAAAACTATCTTTAATGTGACGCTTTTTTATTCCTATTAAAAAAAATAGCTAGACGGTCACGTTAAGCTGATGAACAAAACAGTATGGGATAGCATACGATTTAAAACTAGCAACACTCTATCTTCATTCTCCCAACAGTTCATCGCCTTAACGTGGTAGAAAGGTATTCTTGGGAGCCGGGCTGGCGGCGACTGCCTGTGGTGGTGACGACCTAGGGCATACCTTGGCTAGTCTGACCTCAAGACTCCGGGCAACCACGATAGTTAAACCGGCAAAACTCCGAAAAAGTGGAAATTATGCTCGACTCCGCAAAACCATTGAAGCAGGGCCCTCCAAGTATCCAAGTAAGTTTACGGTTACACTACAGAGCTCTTTATCTCAAATACTTCTGATAAAATAAAACGCTAAAACAAATGGTATTTTAACTTATTATATAGTGCCTACTCTTTTTAATGGTAGGGTATGTTACGAAATATAACTTCAATGATGCTGAAATATTTGCAAAACTCCGGACCGCGGGTGTCTGCGATGGGGAACGAACGCTGTATTACCCTTTCCGGAGGCTAACGCTTTGCCACCACACCATGCGGGTCCTTCGTTTCGCCTGTCGTTCAGCTAGTTCTATCTATCTTTGCCACAGCAATCACCCGTCAGCGGGATTGGTCTGGGAGATCCAAATCGGCAACGAACCCATTTAAGCTGATTGGGTTTGGTGAACGCGCTACTCCACGGAAAGGACAATAGCGCGCTTGTTCCCCACCGCAGACACCTGCGGCCTGGAGTTTTGTAAATGATATTATTGAGCAACGAAAGCTCGGCAATGAAACACACCTCTTGTATTAACAGCGTAGCTGTCATGAAGCTTAAACTGAACTTTTCGAATGAAATCCGATGGATTATCGTCATTGAACATCTTTAAAAAAACCGTCCACTGATGGGTATGCTGATCCGATTCACGTTTGTAGCCAAACGGTGTTGCAGTATTTCCATAAACGATAGGCTTGATTATTCGTTTACCTTTCATACGCTCCACTACTTCCATTTTATCTACAATGGAAGGAATTAATAGTCATAACATAGATTTTGAAAAACAAGAAACTAATAATAAATATAGGTTGAACGAACGACCAATACTAAATAACGAAAAGTTCACAAACGTAAGCAGTTTGGTCGCTGAACGTTACAACAATTATTAGAACAACGCATCCAAACAGGAACATTCTTATGATTTAGCAATGTGTACACGATGGACATCTCCATTATTAAAATATTCTGAAAACACCTCAACGTGATTGAATCTGTTTTATCAAACTCGATAACCCATGGCAGCAAAACGAATCCTTAGGTTGTTCTGGAATTGATTCAAGAATTTATATTTTTACTCTTCAGCGAACAACAATACCAGGACATATTTATTTATATGATCTTATAAACTGATCTTCTCAAGCTGACGCGAGGTTGGCACAGGCCTTCGTTGTCCCGCACGTAACAACACGGTGAGTGGCCTTTCTGTTCAATATGGCGTCTATTTGAAAGTCTAATCTTCATTAATACTTTAACCTTTCTTTTCCACTGAATAATAAAAAATATTCTAATATAGAATACGTCCAGGCTCCGAGGAAGGCGAAGTCGCCGAAACGTCAGCCATCGATCAATAACATCAAAAACAACGACAACGACAACGAAGATCTGTACCAACCTCGCGTCAGCTTAAGATCAGTTTATAGGATCACATAAATAAATATATCAACTATCTCTGCCGAGGTTTATAGAAAGTCGGTCTTTAGAGTTATTAAGAACAACACCAGGTTCCACCCGTCCTGGAACTAGTCGCTTCAAATCTCCTGCTGATCCCCAAGGGCGACAACAAGTGCCTGTAGTGGTGACGCCCTGGTTCAAACACTGGCTAGGTCAACCTCGGGCCTTCAATGAACCACAATAGCTAAATCAGCAACACTGCAAAAAAGTGCCAATTATGCTGGAGCCCGCACAACCAATGAAGCCGGGCCATTCAAGTAACCAAAAATTTTTCAGATATGTACCTTAGCAATCCACGAATTTCCCTCACATGAGGGATCTCGAGCCGATCGGTTGCGGGGCTATGTGGGGCGTCCCCAGGTGCGTATAAGAGGTTAATTTCAAAAATGCTAAACACAGTAAAAAAAACGGTCCTCATTCCGCTGACCACGAGAGCTCTCAACTTCGCAGCGTGGGGTAGGACGAGTACGGAGAGGCTGCTAAAATCTCAGGGCCAAAAATCTATATTCATCTTCGCAATTATTACAAGAGATCGGGTATATCGTACCTGAACTCATGCAATCACCGTCCCTGCCGTACCTACAGTGCACGTACACTTGCATCCGAGTCCTCGATAAAAGACTTGCTTATGCAAGCAAGAAGGATAAGATACGACGTTATCGGCATGGTCGAGACGAGACGACGCCACCCATTCAACGCCGTCTATGACACCGGAGAAGAACTGTTCTTCGGAACATGCGACAGTAGAAGAGTCGGCGGCGTCAGCGTTCTCGTCAACACGAGTTTGTCCATGAACATCGATTCATTGGAACAGCTTACAATCCGAATAGGACGTTTACGATTAAAAGACGTGGATCAATTCTAGCTTTGACAATGTTCGTCGTATACGCGCCGACAACAAACTATGACGAAGAAGAAGTCGAAACGTTCTATATGGACTTGGAGAAGTTCAATAGAGAAGACCATAGATTCTTTAAGGTCATCATAGGAGATTTCAACGCCAGGACTGGACTTTATTGGATTGAATTTAGCCGCTAAATTCAAAAACCGAAGTCCCAAAACCACTATAAACTGGGGTTTATTCAATTCACTAGCCGGCTGTTGGGAGGATGCCGTTGTCGATAACATCGACGAAAAACACGATCGCCTCATTCTACATCTTCACGTTAGCGCTATGAAAGCTCAGTGATCGAAAGTCACCAAGAGACGTCTGTCCCCAGAAACACTCGAGCTGATACGCCAGCGTGGAATCGCACGAACTGCAGGCAACCGCGAATTAACGTCCGAACTTGCAAAACAATGCAGACAGGCGATAAAAGAAAATCTTAAAGAAAGAAGAACAGCAGTAATGGTCAAAGCTGCAGACGCTAGGAAAAGCATTCGCAAAACCCACCGAAGCTTCGCCAATTACAAGACCAAAATGATTGCACTCCAGCGCCCAGAAGGAACAGTTACAGCATCCAGAGAGGCAATGGAGAAAACCATTCACGAATACTACTCGGGTCTCTTCGATAGCCACTTCCACCTTTCGTCGTATTAAATAAAGGAGGATGGATATGTTGCACAACCGATTCTGCCTCCCGAAATCCGACATACCATCTCGTCGATGGAAAATCGAACAGCACCAGGTCCGGAGAGGGATAAGACCAGAACACCTGATGAACCCTCCGGCAGTTCTCGTAAACACACTGGCTCGGCTCTTCACACGTTATTTGTCTGAATTCAAGGTCCCTACTCAGTGGAAGACCAGCAAAACCGTGTTTTTGTTCAAGAAGGGTGTCCTACACGATATCGGCAACTATCGCCCAATCTAACTCGTATATAATGCTGAGATATTTGCAAAACTCCCCACCATACACCTGCGGTCCGGAGTTTTGCAAATATCTCAGCATTATATACGAGTTATATTTCGCAACATACCCTGTCATTAAAAAGAAAAAGCGAGTAAATAAAAGGGTTAAGATTATCGCCCAATCTGCTTACTACGTGTCGTCTACAAACTTTTCATTCGAGTCATCCTATATAGGATTGACAGAGCACTGGACGAAGGACAACCACGTTGGTAAGCAGGGTTTCGAAAAGGATTTAGTACAATGGAATACATCCACATGACAACAAGGCTCATTGAAGTATCACGAGAGTACAAAAGACCGCTCTGTATCACTTTCGTCGATTTACAGAAGGCCTTTGCCTTAACTGAGATAGAAGCAGTCATGGAAACCCTTGATAGTTAAGGAGTCCCGACTCAGTACATAAAGATTTTTCGCGAGCTGTACAAAAATTTCACGACCAAGATATCACCATTCTACAACGATATTAACATTGCGTCAAAAAAGGGGTTAGGCAAGGCGATACCATCTCGCCAAAATTATTTACCGCCACCCTCCAGAACGTTACGTGACCAATGGAATGGGACAGTATGGGAGTGAAAACCGATGGTCGGTAGTTACATTATCTTCGCTTTGCTGATAACATCGTTCTTATAATACCAAAAATTAGCAAAGCGGAACGTATACTTGCCGACTTTGATAAAGCATGTGAAAAGATTGGTCCTAGGCTAAATCTCGTAAAAACGACGATGTTCATGAAGAACGGATTGGTTTCGTATGCGCCCTTCACGCTCAACGGAGCGAATATCTCCGAATACTCCAGTTACGTCTATCTAGGTCGGGAAGTCAACATGTTGTACGACTTAGCTCCAGAGTTGAGCAGAAGGAAACGAGCGGCCTGGGAAGCTTTCAATAGCATCGAGGAAGTAGTGAGGAGAACAAGGAACACCCGGCTTCGTGCCTATGTTCAGAAACTTGGTGACTGCGTAAACAGGATGAAAAATCACTCAGCCTCATTGAACGCGCAGTCGAAATGACTATGCTAGGAGTATCCTGTATCACGCAAACAACAGAAGGGATCAGAAGCTCCGACCTGCGTCAAAGATCAAAAATCAAAGATGCCGTTCTGTACGCCAAACAGTCGAAGATAAGGTGGGCCGGACACGTAATGCGTATGAATGAAAACTAATGGACAAGACCCGTTAGTGATTGGATCTCTCGGGATGTTAAACGTAATGCAGGAAGACCACCGACCTGATGGTTAGAGTTCTTCACGAAGAGCCTAGAAGAAAGGTATGATGCTCGACGAGTCCCTAGAGCGAGCAGAACCCACTGGGCTACTCTTGCACGCGACTAGGAAAAATGGAAGATCTACTAGCGCCTGCTCGAATCACACCCAATAATCAACGGGACTACGGGTGATACAGGTGACCTTAGCAATAATTCTTTGCACTATTATATATCAATTCGAAGCTTACGCACTCGCTGTGTATAACTGAGTTATAATCTAAAAAGTACTTTCAACAAATTCTGTGGGTTAGAAACTGAGATATGAAAACAAGAACTTGGAGGAATTTCCGTCAAAGTCCGACTTTCCATTAACCTCGGCTTGACTAATCATCATGTATTATTTCATTGCTATGCTAACACGAGGTTGTTGCCACATTCTTATTCGGCTAACGTTTCGACGTCTTCGTCTTCCTCAGAGCCGATGATCCGAGTCGATATCCGCAATCCTTGGTATTATCGATGTGGTGTCTTCGCCATCATATCGAGTCGGATCTTCTTCTGTACAGCATCGCTCGAATGGAGCAAAGTCACACGGCTGTGAAAAAGATGAATACAGGCGTTAACCGAGTAAAGTTACTTACCCACTTGTAGGGAATTTACACTTATGGAATCAAATTCGGTAGTGGTATAGCGTAAACGGCTCGAAACATAAATGAGCAATGAGGTCAAGAAAATGGTACGAAAAGCACAGTGCAACGTTGGTTCCAAAAATTTTTTCGACGAAACTTTCACCTTGAAAATGAGGAAGGTCGCAAATGTGCTCTTGCCATCGATGAATATAAAATAAGGCCTTGGTAAAATGAAATACACGCAACAACTGCTCACTATCGACAATCTTAACATGTTGACGAGCACGTGTGTTTCTCGACGACCAATTTGACGACAAACCTACAAACCATGGTAGCCGGTGATAGCCTGAGGTGAAGAACCTAGCAAAGCTACCGTACTAATCCAGGAAGAAGTTACCAACAATCTCCAACTGAATGAGTTGAGAAAAACCATCAGGCCTCAGATGAACCATAGCACGAACCACCACCACCACCACAGGTATTTAAGTATGGTATCATCAGTTTTTTCAAATCCTGTTTTACATGACCCACATCACTTGTGCGGTTCCCAGAAATTCCTTCATTCGTTTCGCTTCCTCACATCCATCCTCCTCAACAACTTCCATATTCGGGAATCGCTTTAACTGCTGCTTGAGGATTTCTGGTCTTCCATATTAATGTCACTAAGTGCTGGGCGATTCGACTCTCTCTGGAAACCAGAGCGAGCAGTGGTAGGGGGTTCCCACATCTTGGAGATTGGACGCAGTTACCCAGAAAAATCTGGTATCGATTTTCAGACCCTGGAGTGTTGAGATGTTTCGTTGACCTGCAGCGTGGTCGTACCATAGCCTCGCGTGTACTATATGGAATCGTTACCACTGCACTAACTACGCCCAGTGATGCAATATGCGAACATAATATCACAAAATACATCCCCAATGGCTTACCACCGTATCGTGGTTCTAGTTTTCCGCAAGACGAAGTCGAACGGTAACCGATCATGTGGTGTTCTTTCCTTCAGCAGAGTCGCTCAAGCTGAATTCTGGATTCCCATCAGGATCATAAAAGAGTAAACCAGTGCAAGGAATCGATGCCATCATAGCAGCAACACAATCACTAGCCGATAAGTGTTCAGGAGATATACGTCCAACCGGAAAATTACCATCGAAACGAAAATTTTGTTGGCGCCCACAAATAGAAATGTAATAAACATATAATATGTACAATATACAGATACATGAACGTAAATATAAACTGCGTACAATAACGTAAGAAATACAAACCTTTAAAGTTGGATAGGTAGGATACATTTGGCTGGAGATGGCCCATATATGGATCACTATCACTAATAGGTTAGGAATGAAGAGTAGGCTAAGCATTAAAAACTCATTGCTAACATTTCTAGACAGCATTTAATTTTTCGTGAACACGAATTCAACCATCCCAACACCAGCGACCTGGTCAAAGCATATTTCTGGACCTCATCCAAAGCAAATTTCAAAAGAAATAAACAAAGAAGCGTGTGGAGAACAGACAAACAAATGAGTAAACAAAGAGATGGGGCACATCAAAAAAGAATGTGAAAGGTTTCGGTTCTGCAAACGTAAGATATCCAGGTCGTCCCGCAACGATATGCCTGAAGAAAAATGTGAAAAATCTTATGTCCTTTAATAAAAGTTTATGTGTGCAAGTCTATGAAGCACTTCTTGTCGAAGTTCGTGTTTTGAGCAAGTGACCATGTATAACAAGTCAGGCGGATAAGAAAGGAGTTTATGAGTACTCCTAAAGCTGGTAGGTGTTTGGTGCGTTAGACTATCCACTAGTGCAAATGATGCGAATCGATCGATGGGCTGGCTGTGAGGAGAGTGCCGCGTTGCAGCGTCAGCGAGGCCGACGACCACCCCAGTAGTTACGCCGTGCTTCGCTCTTACTCCTGGCTTTACCTTTATATTCCATGATTTCTACTGCTAATCTTCTGGAGATTTTTAAGAAATAATAGTAGTTATTTAATTATTTACAGATGAAGCCAAAACGGCGGTCGACTTTTTCGCCTTCTAGCGTAGAAAGAACGTTGAAGTCACCGCGCCCCAAGAGAAAGCGTTTCGGTCAGTTTTGGAACACTTGTGGTCCATATTATTTGGCTTTTATGATTATAATATTCACAACTTCTCGTTTCTCATTCCTAAAATTCATGCGTCTACGTTCGTGTTAGAGGCGCGTGTAGCGCAGTGGTCGGAGGCGCGCTGCAATACACATGGGGTCGGTCCTGCGCCCAGGCTCACCAAGGCTTCCATCCCTTCGGGGTCTGCAGATTGGTACCAGAATTGTCTGGAGGATAACAGCAATGGCTCGATATATCGATAGGCCAATGCGAGTCATTGTGAAAGCCAGATATGCTTTCAATTAAATCCAATGATGCTTAATGAAGTCAAATACATGGGGTTCACGATAACAATGGATGTGATTTTAGCTTATTACTAGATTTCTAGGGGTGGGTGGTGAATGAGGAAGAAAGTACTTCATTGTACTTTTTTGTTCAAGTGGTGTAACTACTACATAATCTTTGATCTGCCATTGTGGAAGAATAGTCTTGATAGCCTGTAAGCCTTTATGTTCACTACGCCATGCAGCTATCAACGTTAATGGTCTCAAAACACAATATTACGGTTGTTTCATGATTCAACGAAGAACCATACTCTTTCAACATTCAGTGTATCACTGAAGGGAGAAGAAGGCAGCTTTTAAGCCACAGGGAGAGAGATGAATCCAGACCTGCAATCCGCAGCCGGTGTCGCGCGATCTGAGCACCTCCGTGATTGATGGTTATAAAACGGCGAGAGGAATGGAAATTCTGATGCAATCGATTTATCTGAATACTGCCTATTTAAGTATCTATGAAATTGGTCAGCCGCGGAGAAATGGTGGATTCTGTTCGTCTGAGAACAAGAGTCGTAACAACGTATGCGTCCAGTTGGTGGATTTTCTAGTTGTAGTTTGTGACTGTGAAAGTCGTAACTAATTACAAGGAGAGTGTTCAAACAATGTGAGAACTGTTTAATAATTATCTCTATCTACTGCTTGTTCTTTTTTCATGGCAGGTGTGAAATGAAGTATAAACGCAATGATGCTGAGATGTTCGCAAAACCTCAGGTGTCTGCGATGGGGTTCGAACCCGCTGTTATCCTTTCTTAGGGCTATCGCGTTCAACACGTCATGCCGGTCCTTCAGTATTAGGATACGTCTTCCAGTAATTCCGGTTGGATTTTCTTCCAACCTTGAGATGGGTAAATAATTTGCTACCTTCTTGATAAGCACACATGAGGTTGTTATTGTACTATTTATTCATCTACAGACTCTGGAAAGCTCAAATTAATCTAATCGGTAAATACGTCCATAACTCCAACGGAAGAACTAGGATACCTAGATTTCAACCGCATCGAAAGAAAAGTAGCTTCTTCGTGTTGGGAATTAGAAATAAAACGGCTTCTTTTTCGTAGAAACCCGTGAATGTGTGTGCAAACTGTTTTCCTTCTATTACTCTTGAAAGCTAGCTATCATGGTTTTTCTGTTGGGGTTATGGAGGGGTTCAGCTGACTGGGTTGTAGTTCTGACCATCGAAAGCTAACCTCTTTACGGTTTAACGCCTCATCGTGACTGGAAGGTGATTCTGGGTGTCGGACTGCGATATACAGCGGGGGGATTCGTCCCACGGCAGGGTCTCCCAGGCTGAAAAGGAGTCCGGCGTTTCCATCAGGAAGCCTAGCTAAGAGTGAACGAATACCAGGATCCACCACCGTCCTGGTATCAAAGTTGTATGGTGGCAAATCTGCCTCTGATCCTCAAGAGCTGCGACAGACTTTGACTAGGCTGTCCTTGGGATTCCAGGAACCACAATTGCTTAGCAAGCAAATCTCCGAAAAATGGTGATTATGCTGGGGCCCGCACAACTAGTGAGGATGGGCCGTTCAAGTACCAAGTATCAAGTAAGTAAAACTCTGAAGGTGATATCCGCCGAAACATCGGATTTTGTGCGCAAATGAATCGTTTAGTAACAATCTCATGCGTGCGAAACAAGAAAGCAGCGAATTAATGTAACGGTAGTTTCGACGCTTCTAGTTCTGTGCACTACGCTAAAAACTGGCCTTCATTTAGATGCCAAGTTGCGCGTATTTCTGAAATTCATAAGATTACTATTCTGTTGCCATTTATAGATTCGTCGTCACCCAGTTGTCGGAAGTCGTCGAACAGTAGTGAAGAGGTCAAACCACCGCCAGAGTTCATACCATTCCCTTACAATAAACTATGTCCGAAGTTTCGTGATCTTTTGTCTAGGAATTCTGAGGACATCACTGTTAATAGGGATGATTTGGTATGTTTTTTTCTAAAATGTGGCCCCAACAGTCTATCACTTTTTTTTCTTCCGGCGGAAGAGGTTGCAATACAAACTATTGTTTGATTTCTAATTTCATGGTGTAGTAGACCCTCTTTCACAGCTATACTTTGTTTGTTAGTGTGGGTTGACATTGTTACTTGTATTTGCTATGCTACCAGTTCCGATCTATATAAAATATCTCTTGCAAATCCATTGCAGAGAAAAAACGCTTTGTTTTTCATTAAGGAAGAAAGTGCTTTTACGTTTTCATAACAATGCAAAATAACGAGTTTCTGTAGGCTTAAGCGCTATGGTTACTGTATGTTCTTATACACCACTATACTGTCATGAATTACTTTACTTCCTGTTTAGCTTGATCTTCAACATGAATTGGAGAAAATGTTGGCCCACTCTGCAGATTATTTAAGGCGTGCACATGGAGAGGTTATATATCTCAATACTGGGGAATATCCAGTCGAAGATCTACGGGCAAGGTTAGTCGTTATGCATCGCTGTAACGGAATACCTAGTGCTCTTTTATTTCGTTCGTTTTTTAGACCAATGCCTTCCTACAAACTGCGTGAATTTGTTCCAGTTCCTACATCAGTAACACAAGAATTGCAGGAGAGGTAGGTAACAGACCATTGTTTTTGTGCTGTTTTATAAATCAAGTGAAGAGTAATCATTTTTTGTGATTGGCTTGCTCCATTTCTCTTACAGTTTATGTGGCCTTCCTGAAGATGAAGGTGAAGACGATCTTGACGTGTGGCCTCCACACCATATCCCTCAACGTTTTTGGACGTGGTGCAAGGTTAAGATTTTGTTTGGTTGTTTCGCATTTCCGTGCATAATGCAGTATTCCATATAGGCCAACTTCTTGACTCCAATTGACGCTGAGTATTTGCGCGATTTCAAAGCTTTGCTTCTAGACAAGTACTCGCCAGAGGCGTTGAAATGTTATTACTTGAATGGTACGTTGTCGTTCATATAGCCTTTTTTGTTTCCTCCTTTTTTTAAGGCTGTGCCGAATCATCATCCCTTGGCAAGGTCTTTAATGTTTTTCAGAGAATTTCTAGAACTTCCCACTTGAGAAGTGGGAATTTTCTTTATCGGTTTATCCATCTCGATTTTCATTGTTTCAGTGGTCTCCTTATTAAATTGTTAGAGGTCCGAACCAAAATTATCCTTGCCTAGTTTTCGAAGTACGCTTCATTTGATTGAATAGTATCCCAAGGAGGCTGAAGTGCAGTTTTTCACAACCGTGATTGTGAATTCATCTAATTGCTGTGTATATTTTCACATCTGATTTGATAAGTGCATTACTTCAAGGATTAATTTCAATGTTGCTGAGATACGAGCAAAACTCGGGACCTCAGTTTGGTTTCGAACCCACGATTACCCTTACTGGGAGCTCACGTGCTGTCCATCACACCAAGCGAGTTATTGACGAAGCAGACACCATGAACGTGTCCATGGCGATTATTGTGTTTGAGACATATACTATTCACTTTTCATGGTACCTCATACCTCCATTATAGCAGCCTCTCCGTTGTTGTTGTAACTTCTTGTTTGTTGCATTTATCAGAAGCTCAGTTTGGCTTCGAGCCGGCAACTACCTTTTCCAGTTGGCGTAGGTGGTAGCACGTTAGCTCCCAGTAAGGATAATCACGGGTTCGAAACCCAAGGTTCCGTGTTTTGCTAGCATCTCAGCATCATTTCGGTAGTGTTCCACATCATATCTTGCCGTGGAAAAAAATTAAAAGTGACACATTACATAATCAAAGATATTTTTGTAAAATTGCCTCCCCTAAAATTGCATTAAATAAATAGCTTTATTAGACGTTTAGCTGTCTTTTTTTGAAACATATTTTGCAGCACTTTAAAAAGTGTCTTGTACTTTTTAGTGAAACTAATTTGAAATAGGAGCACGTTTTTCAATCAGAAATTTCCAGTTTCATCATTTCGCATTAGATTTAATAAATATGTGTGTATATAACTATAATGTTGCTCAGATATTTGCAAAACTCCGGGCAGCTGATGTCTGCGGTGATTGTGGGGATGAAAATAGCCGTTGAGAGGAAGGCGAAACGGACTCATATGGTGTGAAGGTGAACGCGCTATCCCCCGAAAAGCGAACAGCGTCTTCGGTTCCCACTGCAGACCTTTGCAAATATCTCATCAATGTTATGGTTGTATTTCACGTAATACCGTGCCATTAAGAAGAAATAGTAGACAGTAAATAAAAATATGTATGGGTAAATATACACATATCTATATACTACATATACATGCATACATGTGTATATGCACGTATGTACGTGCATACACGTATACATGAATATATATATGTATATATATATGACTACATAAATCTATTTAAATACAATTGTGCACGTGTGTATGCATATTCATATATCCTTATGTATACACGTATATATATATATATATATATATATGTATGCATGTATGTATATATGTATACATGTATAAATATAGAATGGTTTCCAAATTCTTGGCATGTTAATTCCCGATGCAATATCCAACTTTAAAATTTTTCGTAAGTATGAAAATAGTTCGTTTTGCCTTCCTTAGAAAAGCTTTGAAATTTTGTAATCGTGTAATAGATAAGTGATGGGTTAGGCGCTTCGACACAAAAAAACCTCAGTTTTCAAAATCTGTCAGGTAGCGCATTTGTTTACGTGTACCTATTAGGTACAACTGTGAGACGATCTCTGATTTATGCACTAATGTGCTATTGCAGTATATGGTTGAACTCGATCATTCAAGTCATTTCGCGATGTCTGGTTACATTAAACATCCCATTTTTAAGAACCATGGAAATATCGGAAACGTCAACTTTATCGGTCCAGCATCGCTTCTTGCGATGCACCAGCATCATCACGTGGTAGAAGAAAATTTAGTGTTGACAGTCCTTTTATGGAGAAGAAGAGTAAACAAAAGGATGATAGGAAGTATTCGCCATTTCTTAGACATGTTTGCACTATCCTTGATATTTTTTATAATTTTTCTATTTGTTTATGCAGGATCTCTGAACCTGCTGGTACTGTTTCTCCTCATGGAACAGACTTGAAGTTGGCGCCGTTGATCAGTGACCTGGTGTGCGCGGCAAGCCGAGAAATGCGTAAGGACGAACACACAACACCAACTCGCAGATCTTCCGTGAGACTTCAGTCACGTGATGATTGTGAGGAAGAAAATAGAAGTGGGTTCTTGATGAATTTCTCTGTGTGCTAGAAAATATCTGAATTTGTTCCAGTTTCTATCAAGAGCGAGCCATTTGATGTGGTAGATAATGACAACGTTGTCGATTCTCACAATGTATTGCATATCAATGGTTTCGGTACACGATCTCATTTGAACACAATGAGTGAGGTTTTGCCTTATTAAGGTATCCCGTTTATTCGACTACTAGTGATATAATTGACTTTCATTTCTAGTGAGCACACCACGTATAAAGAGGGAAAGTAAAGATGAATCAAATGACGACTGGGATCGCCCAGGTCCTAGCCATTCTTTTGGCGTCGGTCATAATGGTCGCTGTAATGGAGAATTAAAGGCGAGGCTTAAGAGGAATGGAGAGGTGAATTCATAGTTTGCTTTTGAAATAGCGCACAGTTCCCTTCTACGTTTCGTCGCTATATGCCTGATGTGTGCCACTAACCAATGACAATGATTATGTATACATTTCAGGCAAAACGAGAAAATGGTATTCATCCAAGCACACCTTTCAAAGCTTACAAAGTGGATTCTCCTGCACTGGCAACTTTGTCTGTTATCGCAGAGGATGAGGAAATTGAACAGCATTATCGCGATATTGGTGGTCGAATCATCAAAATGCTTGTTGAGCGAGGTTGGATAAAGTTTGTCCATGTATTGCTCAGATTGATCTTTAAACAAAGGTATTTAGGTTTAATACCTTCGTCAACGGAGCACGTGTACCGCGAAATCGCTGAGTGTTCCGCCACTCGTGAGATTGCAATTAGTCAAGAAGGAAAGGAGGATGATGACGACTCAGAGCTGGTACTACAACATTGAGCATTTCGTTTTGTACTATTTTATCCCTCGTCTTTTTTGTCACTTATATTTAGTGTTGTTTCTAATCTTGTTTCGGTAACTATCTGCTGTCTTTTTTTTTCAAAACACGATTTTTATCCTTTATGGAAAGCAACAGCTAGAATATAGCAACTTTGTTTGTTGTAGCCCTTAGTTATACCTACTTAAATACTTGGACTAACCATCTTCACTGAATGTTCGGACCCCAGCATAATTTCCATTTTTCGGAGTTTTGCAGGTTTAGTTATCGTGGTTCCCTAGAGTACCAAAATCAGCCAGGCCATAGTCTGCTCCAGGTCGTCAACACCACAGGCAGTCGCCGCCTTTGTGGATCGGAGGGATTTGTCACCACGTGACTAGTTTGATACCAGGGCGATGGTGGATCCTGGCATTGGTTTACTCCTAGCTCGACTTCATAATGGAAATGTCGTACTCATCCTCAGCTTGAGAGACTCTTCTGAGCGGATGAATACCGCCCGCTGTACATCGCAGCCCGACACCCAGGAAAACCTCTCAGCCACGCTGAGGCGATTAAACCAGTGGGAGGTCCTTGACTATATTGTGAAGAAACCAGTTGTGGTTAATTGAAAAGAAGTCTTTACATCGTTATGGTGGGAACTCTGCTACAAAATGTCATTTATAGAATACAACATTAAAGTTTTGTTCCATTCCATCAGCGATTATTCACCCCACTTGGAAATATTTTATTTTAAAAAACCGTATGAACTGTCAACGTAGTCACAAATGTTTTAAGCGTGTGGCAACAATTTCAAACAAAGTTGATTAATTCAGGTTTTTATCGTATTGTTCATTGAGACCTCACCATTAAGACATTGTGTCACGTGTTCGCCAAAGTTTGCTTACTTAGTCTTGTCGTTGAAATTGTCGCGAAATACCCAGTGTGGGTTGGGCGTTCGAATTACAGGAGTTTTCGTACCAGAAGCTTTTGTCTCTCCTCTCTGATTAAACGTACTAGCTTATTTTGAATTATTACCAATAGTATTCCAATTTTCTAGGATGAAGTGTCGAATGAATTACTTCGATGCCAAAAAGAATTGAAAGAGTTGGAGCCACGGTTGCGTGGGGTTATTTCACATTGTTGGAGTAAAGTATGTGCAGACTTCGCGTACTGGGAAACGTTGAAGCAGTTGGACGATGCTGACAATGATGTAGGTCTTTGTCGTTCCCGCTTAGTTTTTCTCTTTCGTGATTTTTTTTTTGTGTTCGTTATATGTAATCGTGCACCTACTTAGTGCTTCGGTACTTGGACCGCTCGTCCTCGCTTGTTGTGGATGCCCTTGCATTTTCTATATTTTTCGGAGTTTTGTTGGTTTAGCCATTGTGGTTCTTTGGAGTCGCGAAGTCAGCCTAGCCGAGATTTGCTCCAGATCGTCACCACCACAGCCAGTCGCCACCCTTGTGGATCAGGAGATTTGCCATCATGCGACTAGTTTGATATCAGGACGGTTGTGGATCCTGGTATTGGCTTACCCTTAACGGGGTTCCTGATGCAAACGCCGGACTCCTCAGCTTGGGAGACCCGGGAGGATGAATTTCCCGCTGTACTGCCCGATACTCAGGAACATCTCCCAGCCACGATGAGGCGGTAAACCGTTTTCATGTAATCGTATAGTAGTTATTAAATTCATCCAAAAAGAACACGGTTACATTTTACCACTATTTTGTTGTGTCGTGCTTCACTTTTTCAAAACTGTCGGTTACGATAGTTTCAGCTGTTCCTACTTGGTATCAACATGTATCGTAATATTCCAATCCGTCGTGTTCCAACACACACTGAGCTGCCAACGTTGAGAACAGCGCTTCGGCTTCGGAATCGTAAAGCAAGGCAGCACTATGGTTCTATGTACAAAAGACTACGAAAGTATCGCAGATACAGTAAGTAGAATGTTGGAACAGATATGTCGCATTTCTTGCCTTTATATCGTTGCCTCTACGTCTGTGGAAATATTTCTTGTGATCACTCTCAGCTTATTCGGTTTGTAAGTCGTCATGATTGTTGTGGTTGGATTTTCCTAGGATTTTCGTTTTCCTATAATCTTTGTAACTTATTTAAGTATTCATGTTTTCGTTCTAAGTTATTTGCTTTGCGTATAGCGTTGTTCTTTTCATACAGGTTGATCAGCAACGAGTTTAGTTTGTTTTCGGTCTTGTGTTTTTCTTTTGCTCCAAAGTACTTTTTTATTGAATCCTAAGTTTACGGGCTTACCCTATATGTGGAGTTATCGATCCACTGATGCGCATGAGCGAGCTCAGTTTTTGTGAATGGCACGCAAACTGGTATTCGTGCTCCGGAATGAGGTTTAGGTGATTTTATTTGTAGTTTCTTAGCGTATTTCGTTATGTGGTTTACAACAAATGTGTCGAAATTGAGTTTGGCAAACGAGGAATTGCTTGTGACCTCACATTTGGTTATCTCGCGAATGAGTAGTGTATCGCTTACAAAGCTGCCTCCGTTTTTCCACAGACCAGGTGTTTTTTCCCCCATAGCATTTTCGACCTTAGCCAGCCTAATTGTTAAGACATTTCGATACATAAGGTGAGAAAAAGCCATTAGTTTAGGACCATTGTTAGGTGATGAGAAACAGCAAGTCATGCATATCGCTGTGATATCCTCGTTGTGCATACAGTTTATCCCTTGATGACAGTTTTAACCCGGACGCGGATAGGCAAGCTCGATGAGTCAACCGTATTCTTAGTGTACTCTTTTTGCTTATATATCTGCAATTCTTTAGCATATCTTGCTCTACGATCTCCACAAACTCCTATCCCTTTCTTCGTTTCGACGCACCATACACTGGTTGCACACTGTATAATCTCGCGTTTACCTCTTTAGTCCCACGATGGAACAGCTCAAAAAAAGAGGATCAACACTGTCTCGAATATATTTAATGTTCTTCTGTTTTAGAGGCAGTGTAATGGATCCGCACCTTTGTTCCTCTATGCCTTGTTTCCCTTTTTCTTTTCTGTATGAAATATTAGTTCATTGCTGGTATTGGTCACTTTTAAAGAATTTAACGTTCCTTCTCCTCAAAGGCTAGTTTGTACTCTTTTGCTGGAAGACAACTTCGTTGAGAACGTTACTCTGTGACATTTCCTGAAAAAAGAAGAAGAGGCAAACAGTAGCAGTGCTTAATAATATCGCATAAATAGGCAATGATCTCTTAACTCGAAATGGTTAGCGGTTATAGCAGACCATATGAGTTTGTACTGTTATAGTATTCATCTTGTTTTTTCCTCTTTCTGTACATTAATAAATAGTTACAAGTGTTGGAATAAATAAGATCTATTTGCTTTATTGTAAGGTTTCCTGACCAAATTTATCTTATTCTTTCTGATATTTGAATACTACAAATAGAAACTGCACTTCGGGTTTTCCTGGGACATTCTTACATGCCATGGTCGTGGGAATTTCTGTATGCGTTCGTGAATCGAACTCATTAAACTTTGAGCTGGACTTATTGATTTGAAATTGGTTTCTAAAGAATAAAAACCTTTTTTTCTGTATTGGATGGCATCAATTTACTGCTCAACTCGTTCAGTACGCCAGTGAGTTTGTAGGTATTGCACGAACAAGGTCGCTCAATCGCAATGAGATTGAGCAGCATAGTGCTTTGAAGTCTGCTTTTTACAAGGAGAATTGCGTGGCTTCCCGGAAATACATACATATTCTCAAAAATTCGTTTTAGATAGAATGGATTTTCGCGTTCGAATATTATTAATCCTTGTTGCATATTCCTTGATGTCTGAAGGTAGGTGTTTGGATTGAACTAGTTCCATTTATATATCTGCTGGAGGGCTATAACGTATTTATTCTGAGATATAGGTAGTTCTTCGTTTGGTGGTAAGTTTAGCACTTTCAACAACAATGTCTACAGTTTAAACAGTGGAAATCTTAGAAATTGAGACTGGACGTTAGCGTTCAATTTTTCGTTGGCACGTTTCCAGGTTCGCCTAATTTACGATGTATGTGCAGTAGGGCTGGCACTCAGTTGTAGATTGCATTGGAATCAATGCGTATTTTCGCGAACACATTAGATTTGGTGGATGTCACTGCGTTACATACTTTTGTATCCGGTCATATTTTCATACTAAGATGCGTGGACTGTCCGTCCTCACGACTTGTGAGACCTCAGCAGATTTTGCTTTGGTTCCCTTGCCTAGTAATCGTTGTCCATGGTGGTGGTTTGACAAGAGCGTGGTGGCGAGTGCGAGTTTTCATACCGTGATCCGTAAAACAATTGTGAGTGCAGCCGGCTGACTTAAGTTTCCAACACATCCGGCTAACGTCTAGGTGGCCGCCCTGGAGGACGCCTGCATTCACGAGGAATCCACAGTATTTTTTCCTTCGTTTGTCATCTGTTCTTTTTATTATGTGACCGGCCCATCTGTATTTCGCTGTCGATGTGTGTTCACCATATTCTTAAAAATGAGGTAAATTTCAAAGATCAGAGTTTCGCAGTCCGACTAGTTATTCTGTGTCCCGATGACACTTCAGAAGATATCGTTCAAGCACACTGTGAGCAGTACACAGTATTCTTTACGCGGTTGAAGTATCATCCTATGTGTCTGCTGCATAACAGAGCGCCGACAGAACTGTTGAATCGAAAAGACGAATTTTTAGGTCCTTTAGTTGGTCGGTGATTTCTCTGGGAGGTACAAATATGGCAGAAAACTGCTCTCCCATTTCTACCTTGTCCCTCCTTCATAAGAACGAAAATTTTATAGTGATTTCTCATTAATACATATGCCTTTCTCGTCCCAATCGAGTACTATCTATTGAAGTGCGGAACCAAGTACTTGGCGATGTGGTATCGTCTCGCCGAACTCCTTTTCCAATGGGTGTGGTGAGGGGTTAGTGGAGAAGCTGCATATTTGTGCTGCAATTCCGATAACAGCTTACTAGTGTTCGTGTACTGGTCTGGTCCACTCCTTCATCGACAAGAGCTAGTAGGATTTCATTGCTTCCATACTGTCAAACGCTCTTGATAGTCGGCAAAAGGCAGGATTAGAGGCAGATTGTTTTGCCGACAAACTTAGGTGGCTCTGGATACGGTTTGGATGTTCCCCATCCAGCAAAATTCCTGTCGAAATCCTGCTTGCTCAACTGGTCGCTCCTCATCCAATGTCCTTGATATGCGCGAGGGCATAGTCTTCGCGAAGAGCTTGTAGAGTACACTCAACAAGCATGTTCGACTACAATGACGAAGATGCCTTTGGTCACCCTTCTTCGGCGGAGTGATCGTGCGGAACGCGCTCCAGTCTGGAATTTTTTCCTTTTGAAAGTAGAATGTCTAATAGTTTACGAGAAGTACGAGTAAATTGTGACAACTGTGTCTAAGGAAATCGTCGGTGATATCGGGTCTACATGTTTTGCCCTTTTTTCATGCTTTCTCTCATAACTTGGGCCTCAAACGGAGAATTTGACGTGGTTTGTCCAGCGGGGATTTTAGGGTGCGGCGCTGGGATTATGGAACGGAAAGAGTTGGTGTAGAAATTTCTCGTTATCGGTTTAATATTATTGCATTAATTTTCAGTCGCATCTTCGTTCATCAGGGTTGACAACGCAAAAAAAACTTGTGCAGATCCCGAGTGCATTTTTTGGATTGGTTGTTTTGCATGCTGCTTCTAATAATTTTTTTCTGCCTATACTGATGTATACCTTCCTGCAAAGCTCTTCTGCAGCTATAATTTATTATTAACTGTGTCAAGTGTGTTGCAATAGGTTCAAGTTTAAGTGTGCTTTTCATTTCGATAAACTCAGTGGTAATGGAGATGCGATCTGATATTCTCGTATGAGGAACTGAGGTTCTGCGCAACGTCTAAGACCTTCCTCAAGCAGCTTATAGTCTTCGACCGGGTCTTCTTCAGTCTGCGAATCATGCTTAGATAGTATTTCGTCCAGAATGTTCTGATAAATGCTTTGATTATGCACAGTTAGACTTTTTTTTTTCGTCGTCGATGACGTGGATTCTTCTCCAGTTTACGGCTGAATGGAGTCTTAGCGCGAAGAAGGCTGTGATCGGGCCCAGTACAGAATGATGGGACTACCGATGTGTCAAGTAGGCACCATTTTCTGTTTGTCAGAATTTAGTCGATCTCCACATGAGTAGTGCCGTTAGGAGATTCCCATATCCAACGGCGGCTTCTTTCTGGAAGAACAAGCTTCCATGGAAGAGACGTGCTACAGGCAGGAGTCCTGCTGGGCGGCAAAATTTCCTACCTTGTTTTCGCTCTCATTGGTCTTTTCTAATCTGGCGATGAAGTCATGGACAACAAATTATAGTGCGCTTTATCACTGCGGGTAACTTCCTCGAACATAGCAGAGCGTATTTAATTCGTACTCAGCTGAATCAGTTGGTGAATAGCAACTGGTAATAGTGGTCCTCTTATGACGCGTTGGTTGGAGAGGGCGGCCGTGCGAGTGGAAAGGGTCTCGTACGAGTCGATGAGATGGACAACGGACGGGAGGATGGCAAAGCTTACGCTGCCGACATTTGGTGACCGGATCAGTTCTCTGTTGGTGACAAGGGTCCCGTTGCTTAGTTGGCATATGTCGGTCTTCCTGTTCGTAACCGTAGTAATTTGTGCGAGGTGAAACTCCTACACCTACATTGTTGCACTTTTGTTGAAGGAAAATCTGAAAGTAAGATGCTTGTAATGTACTAAAATGCCTCATTTGTCTACGGTTGTTTGGGATCTGGTACCTAGAAAATTAAGATAGTGGTCCTTTAAAGTATTTTGCGAGTAGTTTTGTTGATTCAGGACTGAATTCTGTTGAAGAAATTCCGCCACCTTTGCAAGATCAGTTAAAAACAGTTCCATTGTCTACTCCATTGTTTCTAGATACGACTCCATCCGAAGTTTCAAGTATGTTTTCACCTTTGTTTAAAATCTTAACAGAAATTTTTATATGCGATACATCCACTTAAATAAACATTTAGTTTTTAGCATTTGTAAACGCCACAAGTATTCTAAACATTGTCAACTCTAGCGTTGTGCGGATTACAGGAACGAGAAGAGCATCATCGAACATAGTATCACTAGCAGCAGTTCGTCACCTCTATTCCTCACTCTTATTTCCTTTTTCTAATATCCGTAACGTTGGCTAGTTCGTATGTGGTCTATGTACAATGTGGCGTTTCAGGGCCCTACCTTGCCTAGTGCTGCAGCCCCAGAATTCGAAGATCGTAATGAGCCGGATGAAGGTGGAAAGGGAGATGAGGTACTAAAATGGATTCTAGTTAATTTTGTAACAGATCAGAAATACTCAGAGCTTCACTGCTTTTTTTGGATGTGCCTTTAGTTTGGGAATCCAGTGAACGCAAAATTATCAGCAAGTCTATTAGCATGTTGGCAAAGTAATATAGTTATCCGTGAGGCTGTGGTACACTTTTGATGATTGGGAAACAATGTTTCTCGAAGTATGGGAATTGATTTTAACCGTTAACTGACCTAATGGATTCTGGCTATTAAATGGGTCACAAAATATCTTTGTTGTTGGTAGAAATTTATGTTTCCCGAATTTCGAAAAACTTTTAAAACACGTTTCCTACGTTACAAGTGTTTTATTCTTTGTCGACGATATGTGTCATACATGACCGACCCCAATCGAGGGATTTGGTAAATATGGCTTATGTGACTCATTTTCTTTCTGGTTGCCGGGTGAATAGGTTCTTCCATGCTCGGCAGCTTCCTTACCGCAGATGTTGTTCCAGGTGTCAGTCGGGAAAAACTTTCCTAGGCATATTTTAATTTACCACTTTACGAATGAGTTTGTTCGTTTTATGATTACGGGTGAATGTTTAATGGGGACTGTCCGCTGGCTAGCTTATCACAGGTACTATTGCTGGTGAAGATGCATAGGGTACCAAGATGTTTCTGCTCTACACGTACACCGATTTTCAACACTTAAAGTTATCTGACCATCATAAGGAGCTAAAAATCGGATGCTGTATGACATGTGGGTTTATTGTAGATTTATACTAAACATCACCAAAATTATCTAATATTAATGGTCATTCGGTGTTCCCACGCATTGACGTCACTACCAATTACAGTTTCGGTAGCTATCATTGAAGCAATGTAATCTAAACAGAGGTGTCTTCTATATTGACTACATCTAAAACTGAACTGCTTAGATCTAGAGTCGCAACTTTGTCAGTTCTTCGACACAGTTTAGCTGTAGACCCTACACGCTTCTACCATTCATATATTCCTAATATGTGTAGATTAGGCCGTCATTTGTTCTTTGTATCTACGAAAGGTTTCACTTGATTGTCATATTTAGCAACAGACGGTCCTGACCAGTTAGCTCAAAGCGTCGTATCTTACACCATTGACGTAGTAATAATATTTTTTTGTCTTTCCGTTTGAACATCACCACACCAGGTTAATTCTATTGGTCTTTCAGTTGTTTTCTTTTCGCTTCTTGTTGTACGATATGCGTGAGTTCTTTCCTATTCTTTTATTCACGTGCTAACCGGATGAGTTTTACTCTCGAATGATCTCAGCCAAGGAGACATTTGAGTACAAGTTATCATTATAGGCATGCCTTCCGTCATCGTCCATGGTGCTCATCACCACTGGTTCACTTGTCTTCCCATTTCTGGAAGTGTTCTTATTGATACCATTGTTTTATATTTCTTCTTTCTTCGTGCACAGTTTGGGTTTGTAGACTATCTCGAGTTTTCTACTGATAACTTCAAAAACGATTTGATCTTGTACAGCTTGTAGATTCGGACAGCAAATTTCGACATTGTCGCTCAGCATAGTTTTGGAGACTACAGAGTGGTAAAAATTGACTTAGCATAAAAGAAGTATTGTAACTGCAACAATGCTCCAGCCATGACATTGCATCATTTCCATCTTAAGACCGATGTGCTTTTTTTAAAAAAATTTTTTCAGTAGTTATTTGTTCCTTTCGTTGGTCTACCTCGAGTTATTGGTTTCGCTTGCAACCAAATCCCAAATGTCACTCATAGGTAATTCATATCGAGAAACTTTGGCACTTTTTACTAATTAAACCTACTTATTTACTGCGGTTCCCGTCTTCACATGTCATGTAGATCCCATGACATCTGTTCACGTCATTGTATTGCAACGACTGTCCAGAAATTGTTTCGATTTGCGTTTGGTTTCCGGTAACGCCTAAGGATTTGAAAGATAATTCCAGTTGTGAATGCGAGCGGCTCACGCTTGCAACGAAACATCAGCCCATTTTCTTGGCTGTGTTGTACGAAATCGTTTTTCCAGTGTCAGGATCTGCTCTAATGTTTTTCTCGTCGTTATTCATGTTCTTTTCTTATTATGTGGCTGATCCATCGGTTTACATATTGAGGTATATTTTTGTGATTCTGGGAGAAAGAGTCTGCTTTGAAGTTCTAAGCTACAAAACCAGCTTTGTTTTGACTGCATCGGTCGATGTTCAGAAGACATCGTTCGAGTGCCATGTGTATTGTTTGTATCTTTTTCGATGTACTCGCAGTTTCCGGCCCATGCTTCAGGCGCTGGATCAAATGAGCGAGCGTGTAGGTTCGCTTTAGGAAGTTGGCAAGTGGTATGTCGTAGAAGCGTTATGGCGACCCAATTTTTTTTTCCTTTTCTTTTTTCTTTCTTTCTTCGGTTTTATTGAGTTCTTTTATCAAGTCGTTATTCACATTCATTTAACGTCGTAACTATATAAAAGATGAATTTTTTCGATCCATCCAGGATTATCTATTCTTCATAGCAGGCATTTTTCATTAATTAACTATCCTTCTTTCTTTTTTTTTGTTTGGTTGTTGGACATTTTCTCGGCTAGAGAAGAACGAAGTTTGGTAAATATGGCGCATAATGAAGGGTATCGTAGCGCAGCTCATTTTTCCTTTGCAGGGCTAGTTGCGCACCTTGTGACGTCATGCAAAAGAACTGAGCATATTCTATTGGTCATTTTGAGCGCATAAATTGCAGGTTTTATAGGTTTCCATCGATGTCGTGGCATTATTTTTCGGTTGTTATCTTCTCAAGTAAGTAGAAGACTCAAGGAACGTGTAAGAAGGTGAAAGGGAATGTGTATTTATTTTCATCCTTGTAGACAAATCTGCTAGCATTTGTCGAACAGGAAGGATAGGTTTGGTGCGAGGGAAGAATTAGCAGCCACATACGCATTACAAGACATCTCTAATCACTACAGTGCGGGCGCTCTATCCTCTGTATCCCCTTTCGTCCAGTTCATCGTAGAATGATTAGAGTGGGCGCAGTGAACCTGCCATTTATCCTTGTCGCATGGTGGAGTAGCCCAGTGCGTTCTACTCAGTCTAGGAACTCGTTGAGCTTAATACTTTCTTCTAGAATTCTGGTCAAGAACTCTGACGGTCGAGTTGCTGGTCTTCTGCTGTGCGTTTGATATTTTGAGAAATCCAATCTTGTCTGTCGATTCGCTTTTATACACATTACGTGTCCGGCCCACCTCATCTTCGACGTTTTGACGTATAGAACGGCGTCCTTGAATTTTGATCACTGATAAAGGTCAGAGCTTCGGATCCCCTCTCTCACTTACGTGATGTGGGATACTCTTAAAATCGTTCTTTCCACTGCGCGTTTTATATTGATTAGTCTTCTAGTTGCTTAGATAGCGCCCAGGTTTCTGACTCAGACGTTAAGGCAATGGGGATCGTGTAGCCGAAAAGGTACCCACGGAGTCAGATGTTTTCTGATCCTCAATACATACTCGATGCACTTGAAAGCTCTCGCAAGCCACTCACTTTCTCCTGCTCAACTATGCAGCGAAGTTGTTCATCATGTTGATTTTACGCAGTAGATAAACATAGTTGGAACATTCGGGTATATCTTAATCACTCATAGTGGTATATTCATCTTGTTTATTCGGATATAGTCTTTCCGTTAGGCGTGCATGAGGCATACGAAACCAACCCGTTCATCATGAGCATCCTTTTTCGTGGAACTTAATCGAAGACCAATATTTCCAAAGGCGCGACCAAAGTCAACTAGCATGCATTCCGCCTATATACATGAAGTAATTTCTATCCGTCCATTTTCATTCCTATATCTTCCCATAGCATTGTTAGCATGACGTTCTGGAGGGTGGCAGGAAGTAATTTTGGCGAAATGGTATCGTTTTGCCCAATCCTTTTTTACATCAGTGTTAATATCATTATAAAATGGTGATATTTTGGTTGTGAGGTTTTTATATAGCTCACAAACGACTAAACGATCTTTGTATGCTGAGTAGAGATACCCTGGTGGACCAGGGCTTCCATGCCTGCTTCTGAGTTGAGTCAAAAGCTTGCATTAAATTCGTGAAAGTGAAACAGAATGGTTCTGTTGTACTGTCGTGATAGTTCAACTGTTCTCGTTATTGTGTGGACTTGGTCCATCGTACTAAATCCTTTCGGAAACTCTGCTTGCTCAAATGGCTGTCTTTTGTCCAATGTTATATCAATTTTGTTTAGGATGACTTGAGTGGAAAGTTTCTAGACTACAGTCTACAAGCTTATTGAGTGATATTAGCCAACATCGTGGAGGTCATGGGGGTCACTTTTCTTGAACAGTGACATGGTCTTGCTGGTCTTTGATTGAGTAGGAACCTTGCATTCTGTCAGCTAATATTTGATTACCGAGCCAATGTGTCGATCAGGTTTGGCGGAGGGTTCTTCAGGTGTTCAGATCGTTATCCTGTCTGTTCTTCGATTCCTCACCATGAAATGGCATGTCAGATCTCGAAAGGCAGAACCGATATGAAGATGTATTCATCCTCCTTTATTTAGTGTGAAGACCCTTGGACGTGACTATTGTGGAAGTCTGAGTTGGTATCTTGAATGATTTTCTCCATTATCTTTCTTAGGGCTGCAACTGTTCCGTCTGGACGTCTAAGTGTATTCATCTTACTCGTGTAATTGGCGAATTTTCGGTGGGCTTTGCGAATGGTTTTCCCAGTCTATGCAGCTTCGATAACCAAATGCACCATTAACTTTGGAATCAACATGATACAACGGCTACTAAAGTATCTTCGGTCCGGTTTCTTGCTTCCACACCAGTTCTAGTTTTATATGGTGGTATCATTGACAGTGGATTCGTTGTATCTTCTGTTTCCTTGTTTTTACGTGATCACGAGAGTTCTTCTCTAGTTTATAGTTAAAGCGAATCTTCACAGGAAGAAGGCGATGAGCTCATTTGATGCAAAGAAATGGAATGGCATTAACGGCGAATAGGCTTTATCATCTGTTAAAAAAGATGTGATCAGTTTTCGAATGAGTCGTATCGTTCCAGAATTACGATTTTCAATGCTGATGGTCCTTGTTTTTGGAAAAGAAATTTTAAGGGTAACGACGAGGTGCAGAAAGCAGTCCTAGAAGAAATTCTCCGCTTTGTCAATGTAGATGTTTTGAACAAGCAGTGAATGAAGTAAGGTTCAGTATGCGAAAGCAGTGACGGAAAAAAATGCGTTCATTAACTTTGGATACTGCGAGTTTAAGGTTATTTCTTTCACTAAGTTATCATTTAGAATTTGTATTAACTTTTCGTGTGCAAAATTTCTGCAGTCTTCGCTTTTAAGTTTTGCTCTGACGATAGGCAGTATCGTCCTGTAATGGTAGAGCATTCGGTGTTCATCAATTGCTTGCGAGTACACTGTACGTCCGACTTCATTAACTATCGCCGTGGTGGTTGAATTCAAATGACCTTTACATTGATTTGAGATGTCTTATCATTGTAACAAATTTTCCAACATCGTAAGGATGGAGAGTGGTCTGCCTAGGTTTCGAACCAGCGGGCATGTAAACATTTGGGTGTACTACAAGGCGTCTGTCACCATTGCGCTAAGTCAGCACTCATTCTGATCATAATTCATTTTCTTGTCGAGCAAACACAGGGCACATCATGCTGAATTTTTGCCGTAAGCCATGCACATTCTTCCTCCTTGTAAGACCCTGTGCGGGTGTTCTCCACCAAGGAACTGGAAAACTCACGAAGACAAAACGACTCTGAAGAAGGCGAAACGTCAGATATTGTGCATTAATAAATGTTTTAATAACAAACTTCTGTTTGCTCATCAAGAGAAACTGTGAGTGGTAATTGACCAATGCCAAAGTTAAAAGATAGTCGATCTTGGGATGTGTTACCTTAAGTACAATCTTATGAAATTAGTAAATTTTCCGGCAAAATGTGAACTGTTGAGGATCCCGATGCGAGTATAGATGACGGCGCAAATGTTTCTCCTCCAGCAGACAATGAAGCGGCCGGTGAAGGTGTAGCCAAGGAAGACACAGAACCAGTAAAAGGCAAAGACAAGGATGAGAACCAACTTGGTGCAATGGTTGAAGACGCGAAAGGCAATGTTGCCGTGCCGCTTACGTCTAGTAAAGTATGAAATAAAAACTGCTATCTCTATTATTTTACTATTTTTCCTTCCTTTTCTTTTCTCTTTTTATCTTTTTCATTGAAGGAAGCCATTAAAGCTGTGGTTTTTAATCTTGTTAGCAATTGCTTTAATTGCAACTCCTTACTCTTTGCAGTTTCAACCCCGTATCAATTTCAATGAATCAGAGGATTCGTACTTCATGACCTTTGTTGTCGTAGGTGGCATGTTGGTATTTTGCGTCTATCTTCTACACCATAACAAAATGAAAATTCTTGGTGAGTTTAGGTACCATTTAAGCTTCTTGTTGGAAAGTTATCTTAACACTTGGCGTCTATAGGCATGCGAGTTTTAAGAAATGCGTTGTGAGTAGCACCAAAGTAAATAAAAGTTATTCTGCTATAGTTGGTACTGTTCGCCTATTAGAGTTTTCTTGTTACCATGTTTTTCAATTTTATCTTTTTGAATTCGTAAAAGTTGCAATGCATGGAGTTGTCCAAGTAATTTTAAGCTCTGTTCTCAGTTTTGATCTGCGCTAAACGTAAATCTAGGCAGGTGAATTCATTTATGTTTGTGGTATTTATTCACCTGCGCATAAAACGGCTTTTAATATTTCTATGTATTCTATAGAAAAAATTCAGGGCTCATCTTTGAAGGAAGAGCGTCATCTCATCCACGTAGGAACGTTCGCTATAGGAGGTTGTCGCAGCGGGAAGAAAACAACAAGGAGAATGTTGGATATTAAGTTTCTATCTCGCCGCTTAATATGCTTGCATCATGCTTATCGTTCTATTATTTATTGCCATTTTAATCACTGATGACAAGAACAACTTAAGAAAACGACTATCCATCATTTTGAGGTCGCTTTAAATTTTTGGTTTTCTTGTATGTTTCACTTATTGTTGTTTCTGTTTTCTCTTAATTGTATTACTGATGACTTTAGTCTTTTTTCGAATTACGGTTCGCTAACTGGCTTTGGTATATCGTTATTTATGCATTCTTGTATAGGTGTTTGGTGCCTTGCGTTTGTTTAAGTGTTCATTTGTTGTGAGAACTGTGCAGTCTAACAGAGAAATTCACTGTATTTAAAGTGCATTAAGATGTTATTGCAATTTGTTTTCAATTCCGATGATTTGTATAATGGCTATGGCACCTCTCAGAATTTCGGTACTTTTGAAGCAGATTAGTGGAAAACATTGAAGAAGTACAAGAGTAGTACAACCACAAAGATACTGAGAGGCGAGCAAAACTCGTAACCTCAGGTGGGCTTTGAACCCTGGATTACACTTACCGAGGCATTGCGTGCTATACACCATCCCAAGTGAGGTCATTGCTCTGCCGTTCTCGCAGCTCGTTCTTTACTCTAGCGGTGCTGTCAGGAATCATCCTTCAATGGAAGTGGAATAGAATATGGCTGAGAGAATGGCAAAACAATAGCCTCCGTTGGTGTAGCTCCTCAGTAAGGGTAGTTGCGGGTTCAAAGCCCGTCTGAAATTCCGAATTTTGCTCGTATCTCAGCATTCTTGAGGCTAGACTTCACATCACTCCCTGTTATGAAGAAAGAATAAGTGTGCATGATGTGCAACTGCTAGGACTTCTATTCATATTTTATCATAACCGACATCCATTGAGGCGGTCAGATTCACGTTTGAGTTCAACTAGAGCTCGAAAATCTGGGCGCTGATTCCAGTTGTGAATGAAGCGGACTCAGTGTTGAAACGAAAAAGTAGGCCTACTTTCCTAGAGTTCTTGCTTAAAATCGCTTTGATGCTCTCATGAATCTCGTTAGGCTTCGTGTTCTTTTCTCTAATGCTAAGCCATCGGTTTATCTTTTCTGTGTTACTGGCTCTTAAAAATGGGGTCTGTGGAATTTGGAAAATAGGGTTTCTTTGTGAATCTAAAACGAGAAAACCAGTGCCAAAAAGAACTAGATAAGAACGAACTCAAGGCTGGCATTATCAACTAGATAAGAACAAGGTTCGATGTACAAATCCATTCTACACACCTCGAGCATCGTTAAAGAACTTTGGAAATTCTCAAAATTCCTCCAGTGTTCGTTACAACCTTTGAGATTCATTTTTGCATGGTTTCTGAAGTCTCAGACGTTACGGGCCAGAAAAGTGTAAGACTTCTTTTTAAGCAAACTTCTGAAACCCAGCATCAATTATTCTAATATAAGCAGGATTTCTGGTATTAGTCCACCGCATAAATTTCACAGATACGGTTAGAAACCTTGACATTATCGCATTACAACGTTGCTGAGATATTTGCAAAACTCTGGACCGCAGG
>UYYA01000601.1:0-44162 GCA_900624975.1 Angiostrongylus costaricensis | reverse complement strand
ACGCGTGACAGGACAACAGCGCGTGTTCGTTCTCCACTGCATACACCTGTGGTCCGGAGTTTTGCAGGTATCTCAGCACTTCATACGAGTTGTATTAATTGAATTAAAAGCCATTAGAATGTAGACATCGTTGCCTACAAAAAAAACTCGCTATCCTGTCTTATTAAGTGCGAACTTTGGCTTTCTGTAAATAACGAAATGTGTTCTCTTTACTTTTCTAGGTCAGCTCTCATATTTCAAATGCAGAAGCAAATGAACAAGGGGTGGAGGTTAGTCCCAGTAGAACACGGTGATGTTCTCCAATGTATCGTTAATGTTGG
The DNA here is from genome assembly GCA_900624975.1 of Angiostrongylus costaricensis. Classification (NCBI taxonomy): domain Eukaryota; kingdom Metazoa; phylum Nematoda; class Chromadorea; order Rhabditida; family Metastrongylidae; genus Angiostrongylus; species Angiostrongylus costaricensis. The sequence continues at coordinate 43,842 of UYYA01000601.1, read as the reverse complement.
CGATGCTGTTGTTCTGTAGCAAACTTTAGAAATTTGAACTTTCTTTACTCTTTTTCTTTTTTTTCTCTTGAGCTTCTTTTTTAAATCCCACTTCTAAGCATTTTCTGAACTGAAAAAATTGGAAAGAAATTGTAAACATGGAAATCGAGCAAGCATCTACCATAAATCCATAAAGTTTAGAACTTCTAAAATACTCTAGTGACCAAGGAACTGTACATAGGACAATTTATTTTAAAGAACCTCAACTATCTATTATATAAACTTGAAGGAATTGTATAATTTAGAAAATTCACTCAGTCCTCTTTAGAATCAACTTGTATCACTGGCAACGTAATGTGAAAAATATGCTGCGAAATTTCATATAGATCTCATGCGTCATGTTAACCTCAAGAGAAAAGCTTTGGGCGTTGACTAGTCTATGAGGGAACGCCATGCATTCGGCTCAATCAATCATCGTTAGAGATGATTGATTGTACGTTTAATATAGACAGTGAGTTGTTACACGTACCTAGGGTCAACAAATTGCCAAGCAAGATTTTTATCCTCCCAGAGAAATCCAGCTTTAAAACGCCGGCACCGAAGAGTAGAGGGAATGGAGAGCTGAGATCGCAGAATCGAACAAGCCCTGTGTGTATCACGTAACATCTACAAGTACTGCTCAACAATAACCACAATCAGTTTTACACTTATAGAACCTGGAAACACACCCGGTGCAAAATTCTTACCAAAACTCTCAAGTATTAGAATTGCTGAGAAACCCACTATCACTTCTAATTTATTGCTCCAATTTAACTAATACGAAGGATAGAAATCGATCGAATCGAGGATGAAATTTGATTTGCTCGATTTACCCTGACGGTGCATTTTCTCTGTCAATGAGCGTGGTACAGATAATTAAATGATCGGCTTCAAATCAACTGTTACACTCTTAAATGAACGCGTTACTTAAACAGGGAGTTAGGTGAATGTGATTATATCACGTAGTCCACTTACCTGGACGCATAACAACTGCATAGAAGCGTTTTAAAAGCCGTCTTTCATTAAACATCGGTAGCAATAACCAGTTGTTTCCGTACGATGAAGCCGACACAACGTTAGTGTAAAAACTTTTATTCGGGTAACGTTTCGGCACTTTCTCCCTCTTCAGAGTCAGGTTAGTCCGAATTGATGGCCCACAGTTAGGCGCTGTCGCAATCTGGAGGCTCACTGTCGCATCGAGTCGAATCCAGTGGGTGAAGCACGGCACGTAAATGGCTAACATTACTCGGCGGTGCCTCTAGCAAGCAAAATACCTACTGTTACAGGATGCATTGTCCTCCCAAAGTAGATCATATTGGAAGTGGCAATCGAACAACATCTATCCTGCATGAAAAAGGCACCGTGGATTGAAGTTCACCACCCTGCATTTGACTCGGTGAGACAGCGAACACCCACATCGTGATGGCGGACAACTGTGGACCCTGGACTCGAATCAACGCGGCTCTCAGGTAGGCGAAGACGCCGGAACGTTAGCCGAACAAAAGTTTCTATTTTAACCCTGGATTGGCTCCGTCATATTGAGAATCGCAAAAAAGTAATCTAATCATTCAATTTAGAGGAAACACGTGGACACTTTTCATCTTGTCCAACAGTTCACCTTTTATAAATTTCTACACTTTGTGTCCTTACGCGCTTTCGAAAACACTGGGCAGTGCAGTTCATGGAATAAGAGTATTCTGCTAGTGATAAAATAGTATTTATAAATGGAAACAGGGATTTTGGCCGTTGTGGCGGTCAGAAGAGAAGCGACTACGCTGTCAAATCTCAGAGTCGCAGATAGCATTAATGAGAAAATGAGCACCTCTAGTACATATTATTGAACAAGTCATTATTTCATAGTAGTAGAGGATTCAACAACTAGAAAGTAGGCTTGAAATTTGACCGTAACACTTTTACTTCCATCACGAATACTAATATTTCCAACGATAAAGAACGAGAGCGCTCCGTTTCAGGATTGCTGAAGTTTTTCCTTGGAATTTTCGCATTAAGTATCCGTCGGATCATTAAGAAGGAAATGCATGTTTTAATACCAGATAATGTAGTTTTCATATTATACCTATAGTATACAGACGAAACGAAGGATCCCCATGGTGTGGCGGTGAACGTGTTAGCCCCCAGAATGGGTAACAGTGCGCTCATTCTCCACCGCAGACACCTGCGGTCCGGAGTTTTGCAAACATCTCAGCACCATTGTGGTTATGAATGTAGTTTTTATTTATTTTAAATACGTGTTATGTTAAGGCTCAATACAAGTTTTTGAGAGTCGTGTTTTTAACATTTCCAATAATTCTTTTCGATTTTTTTGTGAAAAAGAATACCGTAGCATATAATCTCGTATGTAGAATGTTTATGTAAAAAGTCTGCAAAAATAAGTAAAATTAATAAACATGCAAAAGATCAACATTTGTTATTCATAGTATTTTCTTTTTGCAGAGATGGATGTGGTAAGACGAAAGCATGTCTCTTCAAGCCGGCTGGTTGTGATCCAAATCTTGATTGTACAATCGGTTTAATATTTTCCGTTGTGGGACCAAATAAGTTGCGCATAGAAATGGTAGCGACTTCGTTGATACCATCTGTACAGCAGCAATACATTGCTATTGGGTTCTCGAACGACACCATTATGGCAAGTTCTTTACAAAGTGTTTACAGCTCTAACCCTTTCGCTGATTGCGATTATTGATTGCTTTCGACTCTTTTCGATCAGATCGACTCGGATTATTACATCGCTGTCGAGTGCTCGATCGCCTGTTCACAAAATTTCCTATCGTACCTAGAAAACTCGAGTCAAAAGGCAGTAAACTTTTTTTTGATCCCCAACAGCTGTCAGCTTTCATGCCTGTGGTGACGATTTGAAAACGCCTAGGAACCGCTATCTCAAGGCTCCTGGGAAAGCAAGCGTTCGACCAGCAATCAACATGTTGTTGAAGAAAGAGGCTCAAAAGTCTTGCTGTCGCAAAACAACTCAAAACGATTGGAAGTGTTGGGAATGCTGTGATATAAAGATGAAGAATCATCTAAACATTGATTCGTTTCATCTTCAAACTATCTTAGCAAGTACTCGTTGTGCGGCTTGCAAACGAATTCCCTCCAACAGAAGTCGGGGAAGCAAGACCACGCTTAAACTGCGGAAATAATCTGCTTTTTGTCAAACCTAAAAACGTATAATATGGTGCAAGATTATCGTGGTTTACAGTAACATTTTATTTATTTCTTTATTTTTATATATTTATATTTTATATTATATTTTATATTATATTATTACATTATATATTATTATATCATATTATATTATATTATGAAATATATTTATATTTCCTTATTTATTTTATTTAGTAACATTTTATTTGTTTTATTTATTTTATTTTATTTATTTTATTTAAATTTATTTCCTCGTATTTCATCAAGGTTTAACTGTTCGGCAGTTCTAGCAACACATTGTCAATTATCTAAAAATTTCATGCTTACACTGTTCACAATTTACCCAAAGCTTTCCAGGGAGATGACTACGTGACCGAATGCGTGTTGAGCAACATGGGAGAGTTTTCCGGATGGGAACCGGAGGTTTTCGTTTCGTACAACCACGGAAAATCAAATGATCGCATTTTCCTGAATGATGTATGTCTATTTGAAGTTTTGCCTAACTTCAATAATGAGAATCTTCACCTAACTGAAGTTGTTAAAGAAGTTTAATTATAGAAATTTACACGGTTTTTCGCTCCATTAAATTATTCCGGTATAATCTAAGAGAGGAGCAGCGCTTCTTATTCATTAATCCATCCCTTCATTCATTTGAAAGTATACTTTGCTTTGAAATCCCATTGATGGTTCGTTGGTTCCTTCAACAATAATTCATCGGTCTTTCTACAAGTATTTAACCGAGACTGGCTTACAATTAATTGGCTTTTCATTCGTACGGGAGTTTCGAACTTCTCAGTTTGTGAAATCATGTCAAGGCGTTAACTATATGAACAATCTACTGAACATCGTGTTCACATATATGAGAGAAGTAATGAAGTCAAACTAATGGAAAACAATCAAAGGTGAACACAGAAAGGAGTTCCGCGGTCATCTACTTGATGGTTATTGAGCAATCTTAACCGTTTTATTTACTGCCTAACCTTTTTTCTAATGGCAGGGTATATTCCGAAATATAACTTCAGGGATGCTGAGATATTTGCAAAACTCCGGGCTGCAGGTACCTGCGGTGGGAAACGAACGCGCTATTGTCCTTTCCGGGGAGTAACGCGTTCAACACTACACCATGCGGGTCCTTCGTTTCGCCTCTCATTTAGTTCCATCGATCTCTGCCATCAGCAATCACCCGTCAGCGGGCAATATATATCCTGCTGTTAAAAAGAATAGGCAGTAAATAAAAAGGTTCAGATTGTGATTATAACTATAGCCTCAGCTTAACTGGGTTCAGTGCCGACTTGGGCTCCCCAGATCAATCCCGTTGACGGGTGATTGCTGACGGCACAGATCGATAGAACTAGCTGAGAGACAGGTGAAAAGAATGACCTTCATGGTGTAGTGGTGAACACGTTACTTTCCGGAAAGGACAGTAGCGCGTTCGTTCCCCACCGCAGATACGTGCAGTCCGGAGTTTTGCAAGCATCTCGGCATCGTGGAGGTTATTGAATGCTTTCAAGCACCAATACTATAGAATCTATGGAAACAAGGATTTATTGCTTTTTAGAATGTTTTGCCTATTTGCATAATACTAATATTTTCCATCGTTTTCCTGTTGCATTTAAAACGTTTCCAGTAACACTACTAGTTCCAATAATATAAAATAATAATACGACACAATAAAAACAATACCAATGACCAGAAATAATCCTCAGGATGAGCATCGTGCGCTGATTTCGAACATCTCGTCGCATGTGATCGACGGTCGTTTGGTGTGTCATTTCACTCAACAGATCATTCCTCAAATAGATCGTAAAAACGGGCTCGTCGGAAACCTCGACAAGGACTTCTTTATCATGGGTGCTACTGGCAGCGCTCAACCAGACGGTACGTAGTGGAAGTTGCGTAGTTGAGGAAAATTCAAGTAATAAAAAACTTCCCGAATTATGAATAAGTTATAAACCGTATTTCAATAGGTTTGAGTATTGTGGCCAAGGTTTTCCCACTCTTTTGGGTTCGTTTAGCATTCTTTCGTCAGCTACCAACGTGACACTGAAATCTTTATTCCCATTAATAGGTTCTAATTAGAGGATTTCTAAGAAAGCGATAGAAAAACTGTTTTGCGTGCTCTGATGAAGTAGAAGCTCAGCTACTGCAAACATTCTGAAGGCGAACTTTGACTTTTAAAGGTTGACGTCCTTATCGAAGTTGGCTTTTTGAAGCAAATATCGATAAGAATGATTATTTTTCAAATACATAACAGTACGCCTCTGATCCAAGTCAGTGTTTCAGAAGTGAACGCTCACGATACGAATCATGGTTCACATTTCTATCCGATTGTGTCTTCAGCAAAAATTAATCCTTCGCTACTCCACAATGTTAAGGTCAGTTTGTGGAAACCTTTGTGGAAGTGCACTATATTTCAAACTGAGGATCGCAATAAAACAGACAAATAGCAAAATACATCTTAAAACGAATGAAAGTATCAAGACCTTTTTCAAGAGTCGAAAGCTTTCTTTAGTTCATTATAATGTTGATTCACATCCTTTGTTTATGGCTCAACTTCGTTCTAGATTTCGATTTTTTTCCCTACCAAACACTATTTATTTAAGACTTTTCAGGCACCAGAAAACGACCAGTCACTAGACGCAAATGTGATCCCACCATTGCTGGTTGGCAGTTCATCAGTTACACCATCCACAGAAACGGGCACCCTCGCTTCAAGCACATACTCAGTAACGGTCACCTCGTATACTCCATTACTGAGCTCATCGCTTTCCGTCACAGTTTTACTCCTCCGACTATTGATTTGAATATTGTGGCGTAAATAGGAGTAACTCCCACGTCCGACTTTCTATTAACCTCGGCATTGATTAAATAATTCCTTCTGCTTCTGTTCAGCAAACATGAGGTGTTATTTTACTTCTTTATTTACGGATAAGCTGAAGTTTCGGCGGATTTCGTTTTTCTCAGAGTTTGGAAAGGTCAAGTTGACAGCATTCTATTCGGCCAAACGCCTCCATAACCAAACAGAGAAAACGCTAAACCAAGATTCCAATCACATTTAACCGAATGTTTGGTGTTTGGCCGAATAGATTGCTGTCAACTTGAACTTTCCAGTCTCTGAGGAAGGCCAAATCCGCCGAAACGTCAGCTTGTACGTAAAAAAAGCAGTAAATCGGTGTCTTCATACTACATGATCTGTTTCGAGATATTCTTCACCCTACCGTACTGTGATGGAATTCAAAATGCTTAGAGTTGTTCCTGTTTATGAAATATGGAAGCGGCCTTTTGAAATCAAGCCTTTTTCGGTGATAGAACACAAAGCTTTTCAGTCAGATAATGCTATCCCATCTCTTCACATACCCAATATTCCCTATGTTCTCGCTGAATCACAATTATCATTATCATACCTTATATATTGATGTGCCCTCTTTATTCTGCTAAATGTTCCATCATAAATTTGACGGGTGGTCACCATTGTACATATCATACTCTGCCTAAAGCAACCAGGAATAAAAACAAATTTCAATAATTAAACTTTTAATTAACAAAATAAACTTTTGGAAACCGGCATTCACTTAACCTCGGCATATCTAATCAATGTTTTCATAGGTTATTAATCTGAAACAGGACTGCCATAAAATTTCATTTTTCTAGCGTTCCAGTGTGTTCCTTTTCTTTATAGCATCATTGATCCAATTCGACTGCTCTTAGCTGTTCCCGTGAAATGGGTGTTAGTGCACGGTTATAGTTGAATTTTCTGGTGTGGAGCACCACTTCAGTTAAGGATCTTGTTTCTGAGATGCCCCTTCAAGATTTGATCCACTCACGCAGATGACTGTTCCCATTCATATTCATATGCATACTTTAGTAACTTGTTAGATTAGGAAGCATAAAATTGTCATGTTCATTTTCACCTTAATTGCCACCAGCAATAACATTTGTTATTCTGCTACAGATTGCAACGATCGTCGATCTTTATATTCCCATAACCAACTTTCTTTTAACCTCGGCATTGATTGAAAATTCGACGTTTTTCTTCAATCAGCAGGCACTAGGATCTTTATATTAATTAATACAATCCTAGTCCTCTTAACGGTTTATCGCCTCATTGTGACTAGGTGTTCTTGGATGTCGGACTGTGTTGTACAGCGTGGGATTCGTCCCCCGGCAGGGTCTCCCGAGCTGAGGAGTCCGGTGTTTCCATCAGAAAACACAAACACACACACTTCACCTCACATCACCTAACACCATCATAACAACACCTCAATCCATACATCGTCGCAGGATCCACACTCAGCACCATAATGTCGCACTTCCCAATTAAGCACCTACTTTCATAAACTCTTTGCTAATAAGATAGTTGCAGAAAGCTATGTTTAACGCCACGAAACAAATACTCTGTTAATTTATGGATTTAATGAAGTGAACGATATGTGGAAAACAATCGGGATGCGATAGAAATACCAGTTAGTCGACAATTTATTACGCCAAATTATACGTACAAAAATTTTTGTATTATATATATTAAAGTGTTATGGTTAACGACCGAGGTCAACGAGACTGTCGACATGGCAATCAATAAATCAATAATCAAGCAAGAAAATGTGTTATGGATGGCGCTTTAAGTGGTCAGAGGAAAATAATAGAGTTCAAACTAAGTGAAAACACTTTAGGCTTGAGAACGTTCTTCGATCATGGTGTCCATGTTGTTGTTCTGCTCGCACGATTTCTCCAAATAGTATCGTATATCGTTGTCGATTTGCTTGAAATGTACGTGACAGTATAAAGAGCCGTCTTTGTTACGATGTACCCGCTCCACACTAAAATACGATATTTCAAAAGAAAAAACAGACATTGTGGTGAAAATCAAAGTAGGTTATATTCAAAAGGTTCAGTATTAAGCAGATCGTCGTTTATCTGGCAAAATTACCGCTGCTACTGGAACAGATAACTACAAGTCGAATTCTATTCTCATCCACGTCATATCGTTCTTCAAGGTTTATTTGAAGCCACGGGTCAAGGATAAAGTGTTCGGGTTTGATCAATCCCTTAAAGATGCACTAACTTTATTCGTAGCAACGCCGAAGTGAATGAATGCATGTTTTGCCTATACAGTGACTTGTAGGAGATTACTGATATCTTAAGTCAGTATTTCCGTCCCTCGACTAATCTGGTACGAACTTTGCGATCCCAGAAGGAAGAAGTCCTTGATTTGCACAAGACGCCGGAACGAACCAGCGATCACGTTTTCTAATCAAAAAAAAAAAATGAGAAAGATTATATCTACGACACTCACCGAAGTGCTTGGCGACATATTGTACATCGAAAACAGTTCACATGGTACTGCACACCGAAACATTCGAACTGTTCGGCTCGGTATACGGTAGTCCCGCAAAGTGCGCATTTCGGTTGAGGACGCATTACGAAACGCTGAACAAAACAGCCACACGGTCATGCATGTTAGATCAAACCATTACAAGATATTATGTGTTATGTTCGGTCCAAAAGAAACGTAAAAAGGATAGTCAAGGTCTCCCCAATGGAGTAGCTCGGAGCCACTAAAATGCAGCCGAGGTAATCAAGAAAAGAGCTAAAGCTAACCGAGCAATAAAACTGTGAAAAACTCAATAAGTGGAAAATTTTGTTGATAGGCGGTATGGGAAGGATAAGATCTTAATACAGACGTTGGAATTCCATTGACGATCTGATATTTTCATGGGTACTTTTAGTTTATCGATTTTGGTTTAACAATGAAAATTTCGGAGAAATAGCAATGAAATCCCTTTGATGAATTGAGGATAGAATGTAAGCATCTCATAGTCTTTAGATTAGAAAAGCAAACGTGTTAGTTACTTAAAAGCAACCGTCAGTATGCTGACTGATTAGTTTCTATTTAAACTGGTAGTTATGGATTTGTATATGGATAGACTAAACACTACGATGGTCAGTAGGTTAATCACGCCCCACCGCACACTCGACAAATGTGTGTACAGCGAGTCACGTCGATAACCTTTATCAAAAATAAAATTAATAAACCAGAAAAAAATAGCTGAGTGGTGGCAAATCCACTTGCGAAAACAATGGAAAGATTCTAAATCATGACCCAGAACGACTAGTTTGTTATGAGTATTGGACATAGACAGGATGTTTCATGTTGCGGTGGAGGCGCAGAGAAACGAGTGATTTGTGACAATACATTAATCGAAAAAAAAACATAATAAAGTATTGACAAAGTGTTTGGTGGGTGTGAACGATGCGAGATGTTGTGGATGTGCTGTCGTAGTGCTCATTGGTCCTGTAAAGAATTATCGATCGACAAAGTAAAGCGAACTAATTATGTCATTGGGTTAAAGTATCTGTAAACCATTAAGATCTGCAAAAGACTTGCCACGTTTTATGCACGTTAGTTAAGGCGAAAAAACGAGAACTCAGACGTGAAGAAGACGAAAACCGATAGAAAACGATTTCAGACAGACAATATGTGGATGAGCTAAGCGAAGTGGTTAGAATATTTTCGATAAAAAAAAACTAAAAACTAAAAGTGAAGCAATGCTTCTATTTGTTGCCAGTACTGTATTGCTACGTAAAACATGATTAATCCGATGCCGAGAGTGATAGATCGCTGAAATGACACAAGAGTAATGAGTCGAAATCCGAGGACCATTCTCTGTTATCCAGGAAAATAAGGGTATTAGCTGGTTCCAAATGAATGAAGTTACTGTAAAAAACACCGAGTTGGATTTGATCAAAAAATTAGTTTATTATTGTGCATAATATAGTGCACAGACGGCTAAGATGGTTTGATAATGTGACTTTAGTTGGGTGCATTTATGATCTTCTTGTGTAAGCACCAATTTAACTCATTATGTTCTTAAAACAAACGACAGCAGTTAAAGACAGTTAAAACGGGGCTGAATACATTATAAATGGAGATTTGTGATGAAATCGATCAGTCAGGAAAACGGTTGAAATAGAGCAATGTTGATTCGAAGCCACATCGCATCAAACTTAAAAGTGGCGACCTTACCGTAACCGGCTTCTTCTCGGGCATTCGGCTTCTCTCGGCTTTCTTGGCCTCTTTTGCTTGTATCTTCTCCCACTTTGCAGCCATTTTTGCAGCATGTTCAGCCTGAAGATAGGGTTTTCTCGCGTAAACGATAAATAACATGTCCGACATCTCAGCAAAAAGTCATCATTAAAGGATTCAAAACTGATCTATTTTCTGGAGGGAATGGGGATGCTAACGTTGTGAGAAAAATAGGTTGACTTTGAAGAGGAACCCTAGTGGTGTGGTCATAATTACCAACCTACTAGTGCGATCTTTTTGAATCTTCAAAAAGACCATAAAGCTTGTTAGCGGACGCTTTCATTCTCAAGAAATAAACTCATTTAAAAGTTGCTGTGAACTCCACTTTAGAAACATTCACAACGCTTACATACTTTAATGTGAACGTCATCTTTCTCAACACCTTTCTCTTGCTGCATTTCCATTGCTCGCTCTTCTTCAAGACGTCGCTGCGCTTCTTCCCGTTCCTCTAAAAAACTTCACCTTTTGCAAGTAGTCGAATCAAAGTTATACAATGGAACCATTATCTTCTGAACTCACTTCTAAGCCGTTCAAACTCATCCTGCATTTGCCGCCGTTTCTCTTCGGTCAGATCGGAATCGTCATCAATACCTTGCTCGAATCGTTTCTTCAAACTCTTCGCTTCGGATTTAATAGCTTCCAATTCAGCACGTTGCTCCCTGGATATCAGTAACTGATGTTATCTACTTTGGGTTTAGATGTCTCATGAATTTATTGGAAGAGATCAACTAAAAAATGTCCTACTAAGAAGAATAGATAATCTCTGAATGTTGAGTGTGGTAGAGATAAATCGTTCGTTCTGGTCACATAAGAAAGAATGACGTAATCCACTTGGATATTTTCATTCACATTGTAAGGCGTGTATTTTTTTGTGAAGAATAAAAAATAGACCCACGTGCTCAAAGTAGTGGATGCCGGAGATGCTTCACCTAGTTGTTTGAATTTGTTCATCAGATTTTTGACATCAAATGCATCGTCATCTTCTGGCTCATCGTCTGAATCAAAAAATAAGTGTGATCAATAAGTATTTAATCAATTACCTGGCAGAATTGAACTTTGTGGACTAATAGATGCTTTTTCAAGCTTGTTACATATATATATATATATATATATATCGTGATTTAAATTGACTCCACGAATATATCATCATCAGGTAACAATGCAGAAAGCAAAAGTCATAATATCATTGGTAGGTAGCCTACGGGCATTTTAATCCTTTTGCTTTTATTCTTCTCTCACAGGTAACCTTCCGGTGAGAAATGTGGAACTACACAACTTTGATTACGGTAGCGGAACATAAAGATCAAGATCAGTTTTATAGTTCGACTTAAACCATTGTAGAAGAAAAAACATAAACTTACTGTCTTCGGCAACTCTTCTGTTGATGATTTCGGCCGCAGGACGATCTTCTCTTTTATCCCATTTGCTGGGCTCATGCTGAAAAATGATTTACACCATCCAAAAATTACTGTAAATTGCGAGCTCTATGTCGTTCATTTCTTCATTAGGACGCTCACTACAGCTTTGCATTTTATAAAGAATGACAAAAATGAGAATCTAATAAAAATTTAATGGTAACTTCCTTGCTTACGTAGATGAGGCACGTTTTGTTTCCGTTTTTCACAAATGGATTTTGTCATAGAAATCCGAAAACCGTAAAAATAATCTTTCGCTCACCTTCTTAGTCTGATTTGGAAGAACCGGTGTTGCTGCAGAAGCATCGATTTGCATGAACTTCTCCCTGGCTTTCCCGGCCATCTTAATCTCGACATCAACTCCTCTTTCTATAAAACAAAAACTTTATAAAGTTCTATTTCGGTCGTCTTCTGGCTCTGTCACGTTTTCATCGAACCAATTATGATTTACTAAAATTATTTTTAAAAAGCTTTATGTAACCAAAACTGCTTAATATAGCAATTTCTTTTCAATATATTGCTGTTGTATGGCAATTAAATTCCTACTCCGGAATCACGGTTTTTTAACAGTAAGTTAGTTCAAAAGAACGACAAAAAATGAAAGTTTGGTGATCTACAAAAGACATCTTCAAAGGTGAATGGGAGGACATCAACGATGCAACTGAAGTTTGGCTTACTCCGAAAGAAACGCAGTATAGTTGCAAGGATCACCCGGAAAACCATGGAAAGATAAATGTCTTAATGTTAAATTTTTTATTTACTGCCTATTATAATTTTTCACGGCAGGATAGTATGTGTGATATAACAGCCATGAAGCTGAGAGATTTGCAAAACTCAGGACCGCAGATGTCTGCGGTGGTAAACGAACGCGCTATTACCCTTTCCGGGGGCTAATGCGTTCGTCACCACACCATGCGGACCCTTCGTTCTGACTGTCTATCAGCTAGTTCTATCGATCAGCGCCATCGGTAATCAACAGTTAACGGGATTGATCAGGGTACTCTAAATCGGCAGTGAACACAGTTAAGCTGTAGTCGCAATCGCAATGTTCACTTTCTAATTGGGTTCACCACCGATTTGGGCTCTCCAGATCAATACCATTAACGCGTGATTGCTAATGGCACTGGTCGATATAGCTAGCCGAGAGACAGGCGAAACGAAAGACCCGCATGGTGTGGTGTTAAACGCGTTAGCCCCCGCAAAGGGTAATAACGCGTTCGTTCTCACCGAAGATATCTGCGGTCCTGAGTTTTGCAAATATTTCAGCGTTATTGTGGTTTTATCACACATAAAACCCTACCGCGAAAAACTGTATTAGGCAGTGTATAAAAGGTTAATATCTTAAAAGATCGTCATGAGAAAAGGATTGGAAGTAAAGTAATTCGATACCATCTACTTCGTGACTCTTGAACGCTTCTCCTTTATCGAATCGATCTTTGATCGACCCGACATCGGCCGCATCTTCTCCAGGACCCACAGAAGACACGTTGCCTTCTTCAGCCTGAAAGGGAGAACAGGTCAATATTATTAGATAAAAAGTTGGTTTTCCTTTCAAATTAAACCTTTTTTGTTATGAATTAGACGATAGGTTCAATTCTTAAAGAACGGTTTTGTTGTTATACATCCACCATTCACAACGACAGGCATTCATTTATTTAAATAACAATGAAATCTGTGCTCTCTTAGTTGCTAGGTAAAGGATTGACGATTAAGCTGTCGGCGTTGAACAATCTCTACGGGATGTGCCATGCATTCGACTTCATCAAACATCGTTTATTGAGGTGATTGAACGCATATCTGGCCTAAACAATGACTCGCGGTGGCTAAAAGGTGTGTCGACACATTGTTGCTATCCTCCTAGACAAGTCTAGCACCAATTTGCCGAGCCCAGAGAGATGGAAGGCTTGGTGAACTTGGGGCGCAAAATCAAACTCATGCGTATTGGAGGGGTCCCTTACCACTGTGCTAAATGCGTCCACTCTCTACTTTTCTAATCACAGCTTTTTAGCTTCTTGGTATCAGAAGAATTTTTTCATTCACCGGACCTCAGCTTAGGAGAAAAAAATCACTGACCTGTTGCTTGGCTCGTTCAGCGGCGGCTCGTCTCGCTAATTTGTATCTCAAAAATTCAGCTTCGATTTCCTTTTTCTTCAAGGCAGCACGTTCTTCTGGTGACATCTCTTCGTCTCCCTGAACGATCTATTTTAGTACGTAACACGCAATTCTATTAAAAAAGGTGCTAACCTAACTAGGGAATAATTCCGACTTACAATCTTAACCTTTTTATTTACTGCCTATTTCTTTTAAGGGCAGAATATGTTGCGAAATATAGCTTCAATGATGCTGAGATATTTGCAAAACTCCGGACCGCAGGTGTCTGCGGTGGGGAACGAACACGATATTGTCCTTTCCGGGGAGTAACGCGTTCACCACCACACCATGAGGGTCCTTCGTTTCGCCTGTCTCTCAGCTAGTTCTATCGATCTTTTTCCATCAGCAATCATCCGTTAGTGGGCAATATATGCCCTGCCGTTAAAACGAATAGGCAGTAAATAAAAAGGTTAATGTGATTATAACTATAGCCTCAGCTTAACTGGGTTCAATGCCGATTTGGGTTCCCCAGATCAATCCCGTTGACGGGTGATTGCTGACGGCAAAAGATCGATAGAACTAACTGAGAGACAGGTGAAACGAAGAACTCGCATGGTGTGGTGGTGAACGCGTTACTCCCCGGAAAGGACAATATCGTGTTCGTTCCCCACCGCAGACACCTGTGGTCCGGAGTTTTGCATATATCTCAGCATCATTGAAATTCCTATTTACAATGTTTAACGTTTTGTTTTCTGCCTTCTATAATTTTCATGGCAGGTTACTAAGCGAAATACAACCACAACGTTGCTGAGATATGTGCAAAACTCTGGACCGCAGGTGTCTATGGTGGGGAACGAACGCGCTATTATCCTTTCCGGGGAGTAACGCGTTCACCACCACACCATGCGGGTCCTTTGTTCCTATTCCTTTATATTCCTATTCCTAGGAATTTGTATTCCTATTTACGTTCAAACAACAATTTTAGCGAAAATGAATAACGGAAAGAAGTCACTCTATAGTTTAAAGATGATGCGTTAGGCGATTACGTGTAATTCAAAGACTTAACCAATAATTTTCGGCAATATACAAATATAAGACAATGTCACGCTCGTTGTTCTTTTTTCAAGTGCTTAAAATATTGATTAGTGGCTCGCAAGGAGTTCGTTACATACGTGCGGCTATCCACAGTGTAATAACTGAGTAATAACTGAAGACAACGTATTATAAAAAGTTGAACGATAAAGCTCCCGCCGTTGAACAGTCTCTGAAGGAAGCGCCATGTATTCGACTTTATTAGTATCGTTGGAGGTGATCGAATGCATACCTGGTCTTCACAATGATTCGCGGTCTCCTACCGATGTATCGATCCAGTGCTGCTATCCCACCAGATAAGTCTGGTATGGATTTGCCAAACCCGGATGGTTGGAGGGATTGGTGGGCCTAGAGTGCGGGGATCGATCCCGTGTGTATTTGCAGGGCGCCACCGACCACTGCGCTACAAGCGCTCACTGAAGACTTTTCTTAGCAAGTTTTTCAAGAAGACAAGATACAGCAATGATAATGATATGAGAACAACTAAAAAACCACCGAAATACTATATTTAGCTGGGAAAATATAGGGTAGGGGATAATATAGCACTCTTTTGGAAAAGTGTTCAGATTAAGTGGCAAATTTGTGTAGCAATTTACCTAACAAATAGTTTTTATGGGAAAAAGATTTAGAAAGCGAATTGAAAAAAGATTGACAAAAATAAAAAAAAATTTTAAGAGATTTATGACAAAAAATGATAAAAAGGCTTAACAAGAAACAGTCACTTTAACAGGTCTACGAACAAGTAATTCTTCTGACTGAAACTCTGCCCTTTGTTCAAAACGAACAGCTGGCCGTCAAAAAACTAAGAACCAGATGCGGAGGATGGATATATGATGTAGTGAAACAGGAAGAGAAGGGAAAGAAACCGAGAAACACGGTAAATGATAGAGAAAACTGGTGCGAGGAAATGAGTTCTACTCTGTGATGAGAATCCATAACGTGAAGTCTGAATGTTAAGCACTCGCTTTAAAGCTCAAATTTTGCTCTTCATTTGTAAACAGACTTTTCGTTTTCGATATTAATTTGTAGTCAATTTATTATGTTCTAATGGAAATGAAAAGGTCTAGGAATTTTACATGGACGTAGAACAATGCAACCATTATCGAATATTAATGTTGAAGGCCTCCGGAGAACCAGAATAGAAGCTCAGTTTAAATAGGACGAAGAGCCGGGAACTATCTTCAGGTATTCTTTTCTGAAAGGATCCTTATCGCATTCTAAACACTATGAAGGACGTATATGGAGGACTGAAGTATTTCTGGAAGTGAAATTTCCATCATGAGAAGTTTTTCGCGTATTCGACGGGTAGAACCATAGTATTCACCATTACATTCTGAATTCTGACGAATAGAGAAAAATAAAACAAATACAGTAGAGGAATACTGTCGAAAAATCAGACATCATCAGCATTAGATCAGAAATTTGTGGCAAGCATTGATAGATTGATTCGGCCATATAAAGATGTTCTCAACTTCTCAGAAGTTACGGTCCGGAAACTGAACGAACAAGCCTATAAGATTATTACGCACTTGTTTTGCCTATTAAGCTGACCAGAAACAGTTGAATGATTCAACAAACATTTAGGAAGATATTCGCCCATCTAGATGTAACCAAAACGGCCTCTACTGAAGCCGCTTCATTGAATGTCGAATTCAGTGACCCATACTTTATGCTGGAATGTTAAACATTGAATCACATCTAAAGGCACACTGATTTCAATAGCTCTTATTCCGTACTATGACCAGATTGAGTTTTGAAAGCAAAAACTTATGAAAAGCATTTCTGACGTAATATCGAAATCTAAGCATATTATGTTTGATGGATTCGACTGCAAAAAGATGAAGCAAAGCAAGAAAGAACGTTAAAAACTTCACTAAATGGAAACTACAGTGAGCACTTGGATAAACACGGAAATTTTAAAACATTGGCAAATTAATTTATTCCTCGATTTCCAGTCCTGGAGTGGCTGTGATCGATTGAGGGCGGGTAGCACAGTGGTAGTGACGGCGATCATCACGAACGCCGTGCTTGTTCGATCCCGCTCTAGGCTCATCCGGTGTCGGTAGATTGGCAGTGGACTTGGGTAGAAAAAGTTCACTCTCTACAATTCAAGTGGGGACGCTTTAAGTCAACTATCTCAGGACTTCAGGGAGTATCGACTCGGTCAACATTCATGATGAAAAGAAAGTCCTCAAGCAGAAACCGAGGCTCAAACGTAAAATGTTTGAAAACCTTCGTGGATAATGCACACGAGGAAAGGTGTTAAATGTGAGAAATGCTGTGATTCGCACAACAGATGTGAAAGCGGGCCGTCTAATAAAATGATCGCTATCGTTATGACTATTTTTAATTGCTAGTACTTCTGCTGGTTTGAAAGACTAGCTAAATAAACAAATAGATAAGTAACAGGGAGCTAAGCCAATAAATAAACAAACATATAGATAAACAAGTAAAATTTAAATAATAAAATAAAAGTGAAAAGTATTCTAACATGCTCAAATGCCGCCTTGATTCCACCCAGATTTACGTCGCCAACAAGATCCACAGCCGTCTTTTGTATGTCCACATCACCTTCGCCCCGTTCGAAACGTTCTTTGAAGCCTTGTAGTTCTAAAAGAAGTATCGCTATAATACTCGGCTTTTATACAGCTTCTATGGTTTCCACTTGTTTTTTGACTCTGTCGAAGAAAAACCCCTAAATTGATTGCTTTTATACTGCATGTGAATTTCGAAAGGGTGAAGCGTTCGACGCTGATCAATCCCTGAAGGATAAGGGATCAATCTCTCAGCGTATTTTTATCCTTCTATACAGCCAATCTGGCATGTACCTGTCGACGCCGGAAGGATGGAAGGCCTGGTAATCTCGAGTATGCAAGGCAGTTCTAACCACAGTGGTACACGCATGCTTAGAAATCCAATAAGTAAGAGATAATGCTCTCGGCGTTGATCTATCCCTGAAGGATGCGCCTTGCATTCAACTTCATTAACTATCGCTGGAGGTGATTGAATGCATGACTGGCCTTTACAATGGCATGTGGTGTCCTACCAATGTATCGAGCCAGTGCTGCTATTCTCTCAGACAAGTGTGGTAGCAATTTACCAACCTCAAGGAGATAGTGGACTTGGTGGATCTGGGGCGCGGGTATCGATCCCATGTGTATTACGAGGCACCTTCGACCAATGTTCTACACGCGCCTCTATCTCCTATTTTAAAAACCGTCATTTATTTCATATATTTTATTGTGAGGAGAAATTCCTAGGTGGATGAATGAAGTATGGAAGTAATTACTCATATTTCTACCTGCAATTGCTTTACTGCAAACCATCCTTTATTATCTGCATCGCTATAGAATGAAACCTCCACACCACAGAAAACACGCGCTTTGCTCAGTTGTTGGGGCCAACGGCGATTTCCAGGGCAAACGTATATCATTTAGTTGCCAAGATGACATGCGATTCGGTTAAAAGCAAGGCGACAGATTCATACAACTGACGAAGTGAACATCTTTTAAAATGTCCGACTGCATGCATTTCCATGGAAGACACCACACAGGAAGAACAGCTACCAAGCATTTCTTCAAAACGAAAAGGGGAAATGAACCGCTACCCTAGAAAATCGTTTTTTACCCCTTGTTGAGGAGGTCAATGGTATCCTTTATACTACTTCCTATATAAAAGGATTAAGGGTAGACGTTATAGCTGCCGGTGGTAATCAACCCATTACGGATTCAGAATTCATTCGGCTTCATCAAGCAACATTAGAGTGTACTACTGGACTCCACAATGATTGGTGGTAGCCTACCGATGTCTAAGGTCGATGTTTTCATCACCATAGATAAGTCTGGTTATAAGTTGCCGACCGCGGAGGGAATGAAAGCTAGATGAGCTCCGGGCGCAGATTCGTATTGTTAAATCATCAGTGTTCGTGTGATCGTTCGACGAATTTTGAGACTTACCGCCGTTGTTAGCCGAAGGGATCCTAGACGCAGGTCAAAACACTTCTATGCTATCCACAGTGACCGGCGACTAGTTGCGATGGAAGAGAAATGGCAAATCAACATTGAATTTCAAGAAAAACCACGCTCGATCGGCATTCAATCGAAGACATCTTTAGATCGGGAAGGCAGCGATGCATCTACAATACGCTACGGATGGAGATTGCTTCTGACTATATAAATACAACGCAAAGTCTGATTCTCAAGTGCATCGTAACCGCTGAATATTCCATAGCTCCCCAAGCATGTGAAAAGCGAACCAGTCGTGTTTCAGGAAACTGCAATAAGAAAGCTGATTCTTATGATTGAGTATACACCGTAATATTACACATTTCAAGATCTGTGCTGATTTTCATGATCTCGAAAAACTGAGCACATTCTCACATTTTTCTCTCAATCTTGCTTGCAAATCCACTTTCATGAAAGCACAACCGCTCCAAAAAACCGCTGAAATTGAGAATTTGTTTGAAGAGGAAGCAACAAAAACGAGAACAAAGAAATCTGCGGAGGCATGGAAGTGTTGAGAATACTTATGGTCTAGGCTAACGGTAGCCTATTGCTCACGATGAATTTCTAGCAGAACAGCAGATGGAAGTCATTCACCGTTCCTGTCAATCAGCCAGCGTTCAGCAAAAAAACACACGACCCAGCTGATGGTGGGAATTTGACGTTCCCGTGCTACTGTAACGATTGAATAAATAATGGTACAGAAGTGTTCACGGACATCTGGCGAGTTCGCAATGACTCCATGATTTATTAGTGAGGAGGAAAAAAGAAGGAGATGTGTTTTATGAATTTCCTCACAGTAATGTGGTCAAACATAGAGTTCGATGTTAACACCACTAAGCATCGCAATGGTGATTGAATGGATGTTTGGCCTACGCCTTGGTCTTTCTGAGAAACTTACGTAATTAACAACAAGCCAAAGGCCGAAAAAAAAACCTTTAAAGTGTAAAAACTTGTTAAAACAAGGGCAAACACTGAAGCTCTCGGCGTTGATCAATTCCTGAGGGAAGCGTCATGCGTTCGACTTCATTAGGCATCGTTAAAAGTGATTGAATGCATATATGACTCATATAATAACTCACAGTGGTCTACCGATGTATACCGTCAGTTCTGCTATCCTTCCAGACAGGTCTGGTACCAGTTTGCCGACCCTGTGAGGATGGAAGACTCAACGAACCTGGGGCGCGGGATCGACCCATTTGTACTGCAGGGCGCCCATCATCACTGCACTACACGCACTCTTTTTATAGAAAAGTAATACTTCTATTTTTACAATTTTCTTGGAGCATATTGAAATATTTTGGTGTTCTAATAATTTTTAATTGCAAAACCCATTGAAGAACGTGATTTTGCAGTTAACTGTGATATTTCATCCTTCAAGGGATTCTATTTCATTCATTTATTATCTATTCAATCATCAAGTAACTCAAATGTCTCAGCTTGTCTCTGATGGCGCCACATACGAGCTCCATTAGCTAAACGGAGGTAAGGAACATTTCACATTTCTCATAAGGTTCTCCGTTTTAATATTTTTCCGAAACTGTAAGTGGGAACAATAACAAGAATGCTGAAATATTATACGGTGCTACCAGCAATTAGCCGTCAATGGGAATGATCTGAGAGGCACAAATCGGCGTTGATTTCGGGTTTTGCTCATATCTCAGCATCATTGTGGTTGTATTTCACACGGCAACATATAGTGAAAAAAGAGTAGGCAGTAATAAATATTAAGCACAGCAGAGGAGTACTTCGTGTAAACTCATCGCCGTAAGATGTGGGGCGCTGGTTGTACCTAAGGATTGCTGTGAGGACTTCTCGAAATTCCTCCTATGTATCCGTTACCCGTTACTTGGTGGCATGTTTTTGAACGAATTAATCTGCAGGATGCAATCTGAGGAGTTACACCAAGCAATTAAACATTGATTGATCAGTGAGTGGGAAGATATGTGTCAGATCGGTGTGGGAAGAACCGACCAACCACAACCTGAATCAATCTGCGTTCTTTGGAAAAACAATGAACTTTTTCGTGTTTAAGTGCTCATCTATCATCATGGAATTCGTTACATAATACCGTGTCTAAATCCGCCGAAATTCTTCACACTAGTGTGGTCTCGATGGTTTATGTTCTTAAGACTCGGCTTTAGTCCTCCTCATTTTTACATTTATTAAGGTCACTTACGTTTGAATTGTAACTCTTCCAAATCCTTAGCACTTCTCTCTATAGCTGCAGTTTCGAACGCGGAACCTTGCATGAACGACTTTCTCGCCTCAGCTGCTCCTAGAAATCAGAATTTAACGAAATTTTCACCACATTGTAAGAATAGCGCACATTTTTATGAACGACAGCATAGTTCCACACCTAAGTTAGTATGTTTTTATTGCACAACTTTGCAGTATGAAGCAAAAAAGTGTGAACAACTGACATCTAATTTTTGGAAAGACTTGGAAAACAGTTAATCTCACGAATTTATTGAACGAACTAAATGAACGACAGAGTGTCAAATTTGGTTTTCAAAACGCTAAACTCAATCTGTAAAGAATAACAAAGCAGATGAGTGAGAATCGATCAAACAAGGAAGAAAATGAACATAATTCTGCCTTCAAGAAGAAGTGGCTCTCTAGTGGACCATAAAGCCCGTCGTTGATTTCAAGCAACGAAAATTCATGCCTAATCTTGATGCGCCCACCGTGGGACCGCTCTGTATGTTTTGGGTTTACCTTTCTCTTCTTTTTGACAAGTTCAGTGCTCATCGTATTCATTGTCTGATCCCTATCTCCTCAAAGGCAAATAACTCTTAAAACGTTAGTTGAATTATAGCTATACTTACAAACTTAAGCATATGGCATATTATATTGAACTCCTAAGCACGTTCATTTTATAAGAATCAGAATTGAAAATGAATTTCATGCTAGGACTCCAACATCCCATGGGCTTAGACGACAGGAATATGATTGACCGCGTCGCTCTTTTTTCTGCGCTTACTCTTTGTTAGGCTACCATGAGTGTTACATTATGAAACATTTTCAAGTTTTGCTTCAGTATTTCCCAAAATCGACTTTCCCTTAACCTTATATATATATATATATATATATATATATACGAAGCCATAATTGGTAATGAAGTATATGTGCATATAGATTACTTTGAATATGGAAGCCACCAAGAAGATAGAGATAGATATAGATAGCTTTAGAAAGAACTTGTAAAATGCAACATTCAACAGAAATCACTACAGAATATCGTTTCCTTATCAGGGTATATATATCAGGGTATTTATATCCTTATCCTTATCGCACGCATAGCATCCGGACTTTCTTAAATTAAAAACTTTTGAAGAAAACCTTTTTGTTGCAGAAAAGCTACAGCACACGGATAAATTACACGAACGGCGTGGTGGATGTGCAGCGTGCAAGCGTTTCACCACTGAAGGTGATTTTTGATGCTGTACTTAGACGGGACCGGATAAAACAAGGAACCAAAAAACTATGGTGACAATATGTACCTACAATACGCGTACAACTCCTCGATAGAAGAATTGCTCATGCAAGCGAGAAGGTTAAAGTACGACGTCATCGGCCTGGCCGAGACGAGAAGACACCAGCCTTTCAACGCCGTCTACGACACCGGAAAAGAACTGTTCCTCGGAACATGCGACGGTAGAGGAGTCGGCGGCGTCAGCGTTCTCGTCAACACGAGTTTGTCCATGAATATCGATTCATTCGAACAACTTACAACCCAAATCGGATGTTTACGATTAAAAAGATGTGGATCAACACCAACTTTGACAATCTTCGTCGTTAACGCGCCGACATCAAACTATGACGAAGAAGAAGTTAAAGCGTTCTATATGGATTTGGAGAAGTTCTACAGAGAATACCACATATTCTTCGACGCAGCGACCAAGTTTCTAACGTTTTGCTTTTTTAACGACGCAAGTTTTGCGAACCGAGGTCGCTGTTATCCCAAAACTCTACACGGGAGCAGATCATTGCTTCCCTCTTGCAAATTTTATTCCTCGCGGAAAGTAGAGAAATCCGATAAATTCCAAAACGGAAGCCCCAGAACCACCGCAAACTTGGGCTTTTTCAATTCTTTAGTCGGCAGTTGGGAAGATGCCGTTGTCGATAACATCGAGGAAGAATACGATCGGCTCGTTCAACATCTTCATGTTACCGCTATGAAAGCTAAGAGTTCGAAAGTCACCAAGAGACTTCTGTCTCCAGAAACACTCGAGCTGATAAGCCAGCGTGGAATCGCACGAGCATCAGGCAACCGCGAACTAACGTCCGAACTTGCAAAACTATACAGACAGACGGTAAAAGAAGATCTTAAAGATAGAAGTGCAGCAGTAATGGTCGAAGTTGGAGAGGGTGAGAAAAGCGTTCGCAAAACCCATCAAAGTTTCGCCAATTACATGACCAAAATGATTGCACTCCAGCGCCCAGACGAAACATTCACAGTACAGTGTTCAGAAAGGCAATGGAGAAAACCAATCACGAATACTACTCGGATCTCTTCGATAGCCGCGTCCATCTTTCGTCATACGAAATAAAGGAGGATAGAAATGTTGCACCACTGGTTCTCCCTTCCGAAAACCCACATGCTTTACGTCCGTGAAAACCGAACACCATCAGGTCCGAACGAAATAGGACGAGAACATCTGAAGAACCTTCCGTCAGTCCTCGTAAACACACTGGCTCAGCTCTTCACATGTTACCTGTCTGAATGCAAGGTTCCTACTCGGTGAAAGACCAGCTGGACCGTGTTAGTGTTCAAGAATGGTGACCTACGCGATATCGGCAACTATCGCCCAATCTGCTTACTGTCTGTCGTCTACATTTTCATTCGAGTCATCCTAAACAGGATTGACAGAACACTAGACGAAGGACAGCCAAGTGAGCAAGCAGGGTTTCGAAGAGGATTCAGTACGATAGACCACATCCACACAGAAAGAAAGCTTATTGAAGTATCGTGAAAGTACAAAAGACCGCTCTGTCTCACCTTCATCGATTTACAGAAGGCCTTTGATTCAGCTGAGATAGAAGCAGTCGTGGAAGCCCTTAATAGTGAAGGAATCCCTACTTAGTACATAAAGATTGCTCGTGAGCTGTAAAAAAATTTCACAACCAAGATATCACCGTTCTACAACGATATTAACATCGACGTCAAAAGAGGAGTTAGGTAAGGCGATAACACCCTTGCCGAAATTATTTAGCGCCACCCTCCAAAACGTCACGCGAACATAGGAATCGGATAATATGGGAATGAAAACCGATGGTCGGCAGTTGCACCATCTTCGTTTTACTGATGACATGGTCCTTATAACACCAAACATTAGCCAAGCGGAACACATGCTTGACGACTTTGATAAAGTCTGTGGAAAGATTGGTCTTCGACTAAATCTCACAAAAACGATGTTCATGAAGAACGGATTGGTTTCGCATGCCCTATTCACGCTCAACGAAATGAATATCTCCGAATGCTCCAGTTATATCTATCTAGGTCGGGAAATCAATGTCATGAACGACCTAGCTCCAGAGCTGAGCAGAAGAAAACGAGCGGCGTGGAGAGCTTTGAAGATCATCAAGGATGTAGTGAAGAGAACAAAGAACACCCGACTCCGGGCCCACTTTTTCGACTAAACGGTACTTACTTCCCTAACGTATGCGTCAGAAGCCCGGTAAGGGTAAAAGGTTATCGAACGTTATCGAACGTGTAGTCGAAAGGACGATGATAGGAGCATCCCGTTCTACACAAGTAAGGGATAGGACCCGAAGCTTCGATCTGCGTCAACGACCAAAAATCAAAGATACCGTTCTGTACGCCAAACAGACGAAGATAAGGTGGGCTGGACACGTAATGCGTATGAACGACAACAGATGGACAAGAGCCGCTAGTGACTGGACTCCACGGGATGTCAAGCGTACTGCAGGGAGACCACCGATCCGATGGTCAGAGTTATTCACGAAGAGCCCGGAAGGAAAACTTGACGCGTGACAAGTCCCTAGAGCGAGCAGAACCCACTGGGCTAGTCTTGCACGCGACAGGGATAAATGGAAGATTTACTGGCGCCCGCTAGAGTCACTCGACGGTCAGCGGGACTACAGATGATACAGGTACTTAGATGGACAGCAGACAATAAAGTGACGGCATCGACAAAGGAATATGGCAAACTTCTCTTTTATTTAACGAAGCCAATTTCGATTGATATCTTAGGGCAATCATATTGGTACCTAGTCTCTATAAGACCTATTAAAAGCTAGAACGTCGACTACACTGATGTGCTACTAAAGTGAATGACTGACATAAATCCAGAAGTCACACAACTGCGGTAGGCACATGAGTGATGAACTCACCGGCCGTATCTAGTTCACTACGATCCCAATGACGTTCGACAACAGTGTCCGATTCGTTGCGCTCATGGAATCGCTCTTTCACAGAAGGTCCACCCTTAAATAGAGGATTACGGTAAGAGAAATAAGCGTGCGTGTTAGTGCTTACTGTATTCACCGAAAATTCCTGACATTCTACTTATCTGTTAATTGCATCCAATTGACCGCTAAAAATTCGGAAACTAGTGGAGCTTGCCGCTAACAGTATTCAACCATCATAGAAGAGAAGAAATACAGAAGAAATTCATGGAAGAGGAAAGAGATGTGATTCGAAAACGCATGGAAACGAATAAAAATTCCAAAAATGAGACTCCTCCATAGCTCATGAGCGACCGAAAATGTTTAGGCAAACTACACATAAATGCAGAAATATAGTTGATTAACGATATCTAAAAGTAAGTAAGAAAGTCACGAAAGACGAAAACTCGTGTAAGAAATAAAGCATTGAGTCAAAAAATTCTCCTCTGTTTCACCTTCAGTTGCTCGAGTTCTTTTCGTTCGGCTGCTTCCTTATGCTCTGCTGTCTCCACTTCTCCAGTCTTCCACTTATTCTTTATGTCACCAACCTAAAAGTGCAAGCAGCCAGACGTCTTGTATGTAGGAGAACTGACAAGAATAAAACAAAGAAATCTCTTCATAAGTGAAACAATGACATGAATAATATTTTCACCACCTAGAAAAGATAGATAGTAGTTCTTCTGAGATGGTTGGAGAAAGGAAAGCCATTTACAAAAACCATGAACATAAGGACTATCCTGTATATTATTTTTGAGCAAGACTATAGCAACTCTCAGTGCGAACCTGAGCAAAGTGTAATTCTTCCTTTTTCTTCTTTTTGTTCTCCCTGATAATATTTGGATCGCGTCCACTTTCTTCTTCTTCACCGTCTTCTTCCGGACCTCCGGTTAAAAACCTGAAAAAATCCTTTTCAATAGGATAAAAATGTTGACCGATGGCCCGAACGATAATTACAGTCATTTTCTCATGGGTGTCGAATTGTTAAAGTCCAAGGACTTTTGAACTCAGCAGGATTTCTCATGAGGACATCACAAGGCACCATCTGACCTCATTTGAGAGAAAATGCTTGAAAATACTTATATTTTCTCTAACGATAGTTATGATAAAACTTTCTTTTAGAAACTGTTCCTGTTAGAAAAGAAGATAATAGACTAATTATAACCCTAAAGTTTGGATGTTCGACGCTGTTCAGTTACTTATGTTTTAATTATACTGCTTTATTCCTCTAACGAAGACGTTTACAAAAGGTTGCAAATATTCAAAACCTGGAAAATTGGGTAACTGAGCATAAAAATCACTAAAATAGTCTTTAAACAAAAAAATAGAGTCAAGTTTTAAAAAGTTGGTATTTCCATTTATTCCGGAAAACATGAGTCTGATTATTGTTGGTAGCTATTATCCCTCAATAGAGGTCATTAATAACGACAACCACTAGACTATTAAATCTCTTCCGGCATTCAGTCTAGAATTTATTCTCAAGTCATTTCAACATAGAATACTAATAGCGAACTCTAACGCGCTTGAAAATCCTGTGGAAGAGCGCTAGTTACGAAAATTGTGTAGTAGACTTACTTCTCCTTATTGGCTTTCACCATACCAGCTTGCAACACTTCATCCTCGACCTACAAAAAGATATTTAAATTTATTTTTACCTGGAAAGGTGGTAATAATGTTAAAATGTGATAGGCTTGATAATCATCTAATCAAAAGGGATTTTGGTCTCTGACTGTCTCATTTTTTTTAGCTTCGATAGCTTCAGTGAGAGAAAATCTTTTGTCTCTTAGCAAGGATTTCCAAACACTGTAACAACTATCCAGCGACCATTAGCCAATTTTGCAGTCCTCTGAAAAGAATTTCTAAACTCTCACTAAATTTTGCTTAACTTTTGATTGAATTTTTTTCTCTTCATGATTTAAATTCTCATACAAATGCACAACTTCGATCTCAAACTGCAGAGGGTGCTCCAATAGAATGAAGAGAGAGAAAGAAGGAAAAAGGATTTTGCAGTAGCTGGTTTATACGAATTTATTGATTATAGTAAACTAAAATAGGATGCAGTTGAAAAAGAAAAAAAAGAAAGTCAAGAAAAATAGCTCTAGTTCAACATTTCGACTTTGGTTACATTAAAGGACTTCTGAATGCTGTACAAAACGTTGTCATTAGAAACTTCTGGTCATCAATGACGTTCGTATTGCAGCTTTTGCCACAAACGATCTCTCTTCTCCAATTTCATCGGTTTCAATGTTCACCGGCTGAATACCTATGATATTTGCCAAAGACCAGCCCAGACTAAGTGCTATGTTTGTACTAACATGACTAGCAGTGGTTCCTACGTGTTGATATGCTCAAATAACAATCTATTTCGTCGTTCTCGAAGCCGAAGAGAAGTCTATGATAAACGAGAAAAAAAAGCATTGCTGGAATCTTTTAGAAATCTAGAATCTGAAGTGTAAACCAACGTTGGTCGATGATTTATAAACTATAATGTTTCCCAAAAAAAGACTTTGTTTATACGAAATGTTTATTGTGGCAAACTACTACGGTATCTGCCCAAGCTTATCATTTTTGGCATTGAAATTTCATCACTTATTTCCTGACGAAACCCTTTTCCTGACAATGATCCCATTCTAAGTTCGGCTTGGAATGACGGAGTAGATGTGAAAACTGGTCCAGGAAATTAAATTCGCAAGCATTTCGAGTTGCTATGACAATCTTTATTGAACTGAGGATTTTCAAGTGACTTGGTTTTAAAAAGAGAAAAAAATTGGGAATAGCGGCAAATTCGAAGTCTCTATTTCCGGATGTGCATGTTCTTTGTTTCAACGACAAGAACCTTTGGCAACACTTAAAATTTCTAAGAGGTTGGATTGGGATAAATAAAAAGAACTGTTAACTTTTTCATTTACTGCCTATTACAATTTTTAATGGCTGGGTATTACATGTGATACAACCACAACGATCCTGAGATATTTGCAAAACTCCGGACCGCAGGTGTCTGCGGTGGAGAACGAACACACTATTGTCCTTTCCGGGAAGAAACGCGTTCATCACCATACTACGCAAGTGCTTCGTTTCGCCTGTCTCCCAGGTAGTTCTATCGATCAGCGTCATCAGCAATCACCCGTCAATGGGATTGATATAGGGAGCCCAGGGCAGCCAATAAAGTAATAGGCTGTAAATAAACAGGTTGTGATTGTGATTTTAACTACAGCCTCAGCTTAATTGGGTTCGTTGCCGACTTGGGCTCCTTAGATCAACCCAGCTGACGAATGATTGCTGATGGCGCTGATTGATAGAACTAGCTGAGAGTCAGGCGAAAGGAAGGACCCGCATGGGGTGGTGCTGAACACGTTAGCACCCGGAAAGGGTAATGTAATAGGGAGTTCGTTCCCCACCGCAGATACCTGTGGTGCGCAGTTTTAAAAAAAAAAGCAGTGTAAACGAGAGAAGTTTATCATGGTTCCGCTATGCAAATTTGAAAAAGAAGTGGTAGAGTTCAGCTGCGAAAAACAGGAAGAGTTTATTACTTAGTGGCTCAAATGTCGGAATTCAAATAACCAGTTATCTCAACCGGTTTGGTAATCGAAAATGGAGTATGTCCCATGAAATTGGCTGCTATTCAGGTTCCTTACGTCAAGGGGCTGCCCGGAGACAAAATTATGAGTGAACCAATGCAATGGCAGAGTACGGTTAGCCACTTAAGCGCAGCATATCACTAATCGTAGTAACTTGTGATCGGTGAACGAAATGGAGTTTACCTGTGCTAGATCGAGTTACTCGATGATAACCAAGAGCACAGATAGTAGACGTGACGGATGAAATACAGAATACCGAGAATCACCCATTATTCTAATGTTGCGCAGATGGTATTGAAAAAACGAAACAGTGTTCGCATACGCTTTCAATGTGGGTGCATGTCATACTGTTTACAATTGCCTCGTAATCGTTGACTCGATCCTGGACACTAGGGAAATCAAGCCTCCCACCCCTGAGAATGGAAAATTTGTGTCGGACTTGCCTGGGATGGAGAAAGACCGATTTCACCGATTTTAAACAACCAGAAGCCGCCGCATGTCATTGTATGGACCAGATATGCATCCAGTCGTTTCTGCGATGCTTAAATGAAGTCAAATGCATAGAAAATCCCTAAGGAATTGACGAATGCTGAACGCTTCATCCTTTTATACGCCGCCAATGTCGTGATCATCACACTCGGAATTCAGCATCATTAGGGTTGACTGACGTCTTAGCGTGACAATCACCACACAAACGTCGTCTACGCGTTGATTATATCCAAATAGGTTGGTGGATGTGAACTGGAACGTCAGTACGCGGGTTGGGCTAGCAATGCTCACGCGATCTAAAAGAATTATTCGATGGAGAAAAATGGTAGTGGTGGAACAAACGGCAAGATTGAACGATAATGTGGATAGGTGAAAAACACAGTAAAGAATTGCCATTCAAAAAAGGTGAAAGGCTAAACAGAACTGGATTTCAAAACAGAAGCTCTTCATTTGAAATAAGAATTGCATAAAAAAATTTAACACGAAATGAAACCAATATCACAGGATAAGCTCGTAGAAATCCTCATGATCACTAATAAATGGAAACCATTAACAGTTTACTAAACATCTTAAAAGAAGAAGATTTGGAAAATTCATAAATTATAAAGGATATCGACTGTTAAGCAAATACCACCAATCACATAAAACTTCTCACTAAGGATTTTTTATCATTGTTTTACCTCGCGCGGGATTTATATCGCTAACTACACTATTTGTTAGCCACACACAACCCACCCATATCGTACTTATAACATCCTATCCAGCAATGTTTTGATGAATGACTGGATAAGGGTTTTCAATACTTTTTAAAATGCCGGCGAAAGATGGTAAAAATAGATAAATTGTTCGATAAAGGACTTAAAATAATGAAAGATGATCGACTGATCTCAAGGACGTAAAAATAGGTGAGAAAAACTCCTTTGAAAAAAAAAAAGAAAACACTAACCTTTGTAAGACGTTCCACATGAGCCGCCTCCTTTACGGACGACTCGAAATCGCCTTTTTTCGACTTGAGACTCGTGATTTGCGCCAGTTCGTCTTGTACGGCGCTCGTGCCGGCTGCAAATATTTTGTTATAAAGCGCAGTTCGTATCGACCGGTTCGTTAGATTCTGAATGATAAAACCCAGAATAATCTGGTTCGAATCTGCACCGGGATCGTAAACAAAAAAAAAATGACGTCGATCGCTAGAATGCAATGAAATGGAACGAGAGGAAATCAGATAGTGCTAAGATTAGGACGATGTGTGAGAGTTCCACTACCGTATCCGCCCCAGTACTGATTTCTCTAGCAGGTCAGCGAGAGTGACGGTGAAATTTGAAAGATTTCGAATGGGCGATGAAATATATTCATACATAAATGAGACGGCCTGCGCTGGTTAGAACAGGCAGGCAGATCGGTCAGGATAGCGGACGACAATAGTCGAGAGCGAAGGGAGCGAAGAGAGCGCCGCTGACGTCGCTCAAGAGCTGACGACCCCCATAGACCTCGTTCTCATATCGCATGTGTTAATACTTATCCAGTGAGACGCAACCAACAGAATAGTGAATATATACAAGAAAATTTATTACTCGCTCTACAGTTGATTGTGTTATGAATAAGGCAAAAGTTCCTTTAATGTTTAACTGGGAGAAGTGTTCTTTCCTTATTTTAACTGTGTTATTTACTGCCTACTCTTTTTAATGGCAGGGTATATTGTGAAACATAATTGTGATTATAACTAAATCCTCAGCTTAACTGGGTTCATTGCCGATTTGGGCTCCTCAGTTCAATCCCGCTGACGGGTGATTGCTGACGGCAGAAATTGCTAGAACCAGCTGAGAGACTGGCGAAAAGAAGGACCCGCATGGTGCCGTGGTGAACGCATTTCTTCCCGGAAACGACAATAGTGCGTTCGTTCCCCACCGCAGGCGCCTGAGGTCCGGAGTTTTGAAAATATCTCAGCATCATTGAAGTTGTTCTTCTCCTACTCAAGCAGCTCATAGGAGAATTATTCTTCCTTCTCTCTATTGAGGGTTTCATATTCAAACAATAAACTTTTTGGCCGAAGGCTTGAAAGGTAATTTCACATCGCCATGTTCATCTGTAAAGAGAAATTTCAGAAATAATGGCGAATCATCACCAGTTTTGAGCAAATTCCAAAAACCTTATAAAGAGAGAGGAATACAGGACTATAAAAGCTATCAAATCTTGCTGAACGGTAAGGCAAAACTTCGATATGCTTTATTATCAAAAGATTTAAACTGAAAGATTTAATAGAACTTCCTTTCTTTGGTATCTTCATGCATTTTGTGAGGCCGTCTTTCATTTTGGAGCGTCCCTCTCTCTCTACCTCTCCTTCTCTCAACTAATTATCTCAAACTATGAAATTCTTCAATAAAATAAATGCATAAATTTCATAGGAAAGTCTATTAGGCGCAATTTCACAGACCAGATGGTGAATTTGACATTACGAAACGCATTAATTCACGCTACAAATGACCGTTGACGATTGCGCGCTGTTTAAAGGACGTAACGGCGGCTACTGGAAGAAATCGTTCATCTCTTAGAGGAAGAAGAAGTACTGATACGATCCCAAGGAAATTGTTACGGCAGAAAATAAATCTCAAAACAAACAACGACAGAAAACGTTAATAAAATCTTCCATGAGTAGGAAAAGCCATATTCAACAACATTTGCAATTGCCTGGACGAGATCTGTGAGTAACGAACGTTGGAGTTTTGCGCGATTGAAATCTGGATCAAGATCGGTTGAATCGGAAGAAGTGCGAACACCGTTAAACGGTAATCAGATAGATTAGCCGCACTGATAGAATATTTCGATCAATACGCATTTGTCTCATTATGATATTCAGAAAATACGGACATTGAGAGCCGGACAGCAATACGTGCCACTAGCCGGCATTTCGCTGACCGTTTTGTTACTTAACACTATATAGAAAAAAACCTACTGTTTTATGCATTATTCCAAGACTTCATATTTGTTTGCCTCAATTTTTTTAGGACATATAAGGGCGCAATCCAATTATAGATGCAAGGCAATGAAATGATCGGAAAACAGAAAACATTATAATGCAAAATTCGGCAGTTACAAGTGATGCTAAGAGAAAGCTAGAGAAGAGCACAATAAGTCTTTCTTTCCAGTTCCTTCTCAACTTCAATGCGAGACGAGTAGGAGGAGAAATAAGGCGGCCGGAAATCATCAGTGAAAACGAAGAGTCTACTGCAAGGCTGACATAAGGAAGTCTGTGAAACAATTCAAACTAGGCGACACCAACAGACACACATGTCGTTGGTTCTATCCTCGCCCCTACGCCAACTAAGTATTCTATCCCTCCGGGTCGATCAATAGGCAGCAAACCTGTTTCGGGTCGATGGATAACACCATATAGACGTATCCGCCGAGTGTGTGATTCTGTTTGTCGTCGTAGATATATTGTTACAATATATTTCTGTAAGTATAACTCTCCGTAGTGAATTTCTATGAAATTCGTCTACGTTAGGAATTTTCCTTGTTCATCCAAGCTAATATAATTGTCTCAAGAGGGTGAGTGTGATGCAGTGGTTGGAGGCGCCTTGCAACACACACAGGGGACCGATCCCCTCACCCGTGGCTCACCAAGCCTTCCATCCCTCCGGGGTCAGCAAACCATCCCTCACGGATTGATCAACGCAAAGGGCTTCATCCTTTTCTTCTTTAATAGAATTATCTCAGCATATATTAGGTTATTCGAAAATTAATACAAGATTTTAATCCGTTTTTTAAACGCCATGCCTTAGCTCAGATAAACTTCTCATTCCCAGAACGGACTTTCTTCTAAGTTTGACACTAATCAACAGTACAGTTTTCTTAATGAGCAAACACGAAGTTGGAATTACAGCAAGAAACGATGTATTATGTGATGGTAGAGCACCCGAAAGAAAAAATTACTGTCAAAGCACATACAAGAAGAATAATATTACAAATCCTGCAAGAACATTCAACCTAATATTTGAACCGGAAAACCACTATTCTGCTATCATAGTAAGGCTATCTGAGTTGAGGAGTTCGACATTTTTATCTAAAAGCACGGACGAGAGTAGACCAACGTCAGACGGCAGGGATGTGCTTTCCGATTTATAGGAATCCTTAACTGCTTGTTGTGATGAACTGGACCGTCTAGTTAACGTCAGTTTTAGGATTTCAGAAATGAAAATCCCGCCTCAACAGCAAAACAATCAAATGCAAATTGATCGGATCCATTCTCCACGATTCTTCAAAAAGGGAATTACCACATATTTATGTGTTAGACTGTTTACTGTGCTGTTAGCATAACGTATGCAGTTTAACACCATCACTTAGTCTAAATATTTTTATGATTTCCACCAGTTTGAGCTGGAATTGTGGTTTTCTCGCATTAAAGCTCTCAGCAGATGTGATACTTTTATGGGAATCTACAAGTAAGAATTTCTGAGATATAGGACTTTTGAACAAAGTAAATTTTTCTAGCGTCCGGACTTAGTTTCCATTTAGAGTTATCACTAACCCAAATTCGTATAAATTCGTATTCCCAAATTCGTACATTTATGCTAAGAATAACCGGATTTAGTTTTTTGCTGTTGCTGTTTTTGCAACGAATCTATGTGGTGTTTAATCGAAGTGAAAGAAACGTTGAGGCTATCTCTATATAGATGTGTTTCAAATTCCACACTCTTGCTTTAGTTTCCGTAGTTTCTATAATATATCATACAAAGTAGATTGTGCGGAATATTGGAGTATTCGGAATTTGTGGGGAGATCTTGACTTGTCTGCCAGACTCCTCACTTTCCGTTTCGTCAAGGGTCAATTAGACCAACACTATAAACAATCGCTCTTCTCGCTGAACACCAACTGTCCAGTCGGTGATCTTAAGAGCGGATTATCGTTGTTATAAGAGAACACGATTATAGGACTCGTCTTCTAAAACTTCAGATTACGGTGAGGGCTTCGTAACAACAATTTCTGTTGCAAAAAGTAGAAAACACTGGAAAACAACAAGAAATAAGGTTTCAGATAATCCTCTAAGTATGCGAAATATTCGGTCATGTCAAGAAAACTGTAGAAGGTGCTGAAGAACAATGGTTAAAGGTGAAAAGCTGAGAAATGGCCGCTGACAGCAAAGTGAAGGTCTAAATGGCAGTACTGCTCACTAGCACCTAAGAAATTCTACCTCATCTAATAATTGATTAAATATGTGGAATATGGAGCTTCTAATCCGTGAACTGATACTCACATTTTACCACTCCTTGAAGTTGTTTCGGTTTATTGCTAACGGCAAACTCGTCATCGTCGTCGATATCACCACCGTGCTCCTCTTCTGAAATTCGTGAGATCTTCTGTGAATTTTTGATTTTTCTTGTTCTAAGAGTTTTGTAATAGTTGCATGGAAAGTATCGATTTTACGGATCGTCAAATTGATTGTTTACATGCTGCGAGAGAGATTTCGTATGTCAGCGTTCATCACAACGCCCGCAGATTCACATCACAGATAAAGCGTCCCGAGATAACGTTCATAGTGACCTTGAAATTTGACACAC
Source organism: Angiostrongylus costaricensis (assembly GCA_900624975.1). Classification (NCBI taxonomy): domain Eukaryota; kingdom Metazoa; phylum Nematoda; class Chromadorea; order Rhabditida; family Metastrongylidae; genus Angiostrongylus; species Angiostrongylus costaricensis. The sequence goes on along the minus strand of UYYA01000601.1, from coordinate 8,949 downwards.
AATCGATTACATGGAACATCAAAACACCATACAAATCAGCTGGAACCACGCTAACCATGAAATAAGTCGGACGGGCTAATGCAAGCTATTAATGTAGCGCGCCAGTGCTGCCCAGTAGCCCCACTCAATTTACTAGAGCGATACCAAGTGCGTCACATTGTCTGTGTTTCTGGGTTATATATGTATATGTATATGTATATATATATATATACTTATAAATAACTTTTCAGGACTTCTAAGTCACATAATTGTAGAATTTTTGCATGATGCTGTGTATAAGCACATTGAGCACGCATGCATCAATAATACAACTTGTATACGGCATGTATAAGGTAATCTACTAATCCGAGAGACTGGAACTCATTTCTCTGGTTCAATCGAGCAAATGTATGGGCGCCTTATTATAGTTTGCAACATTACGGTGGGCCAACTGGAGACGGGCCATTCGACTTCGCCGATAGGAATCCTGAGACAACTCTTATGAATCAGATCTATGTAATAAATGGACGAGAAGCTAAACAAGATAATAAATTGAATTTTAAGGTCTACACTAGTATATAAATGTAAAATGTTAAAACTGTAAGGTTAGTATAATGTTAGTGAGTTATAACCTTCCTCAAATCTTTTCTAAAGAACCAGTTTCTACTGGTGTCGGCAAAATTCTGCACATATAAAGAGAGAATGCTGTCATATCTCATTACAAATTAGTGAACTAATTGTACATTTAGATTAACGTCACGAGCATAACGTTCACTTCAAATTCAAAATTTTCGTTCCCAGTATCCAACGAATCATGTTCGTCCCGCAGACCACACAAAATACTTTTTCTTACAGTTCACATAGAATATTCGACTAGGTAAGGCACACTTCGGTGTTTGCCTCCCAAAACTTTGTTAAAATCCGATAAATCCGTAATTTTTCAAAAACATCTTTCCAGTATTCTCACAGTTCTTTTTGTCCTTAAGATTGTGCACGGGGTAGTTGTTAGAATTTCAACAAAGCAGCAGACTACTAGAGGCTTGCCTTCAGTGTTTGCTGGATCCATTGTCTTTGCGATTTCAGGATGAAACACCTCCAGCATATGCACTTTACACAAAAGCGCTCCTTGATGCGAATTGTAATTTGTAGGTCTGAAAACAACCAATCAGGTTACCCTTGTGGGGTATTATAGCATCTCAAGTGTCATAAAACGAGAACAAAACCTTATCGTTTCTTTTTATTCTTTTGTTTAAAAAGTAAAACATATGTTGTGAATAAGTGCACAAGTTTCACTTTTTACTTCTTTTCTGTCTTTCATTTTTGAACTCGTTTAAAATCGACCCATTTCGATTATAACAACAATGGCATCTCCAGTGCATAAAGGGTCAAACAAAGAACTTTAAAAGAATCGTTTGATGTGAGTGGTTTGTCAAGAAAAATTGTTTTCAGCAAAATAAAATTGTTTGACTGGAAAGAAAAGAATTAAGAGATTTAGAAAAGAAAAGAAAGATTTCCTTCTATGGTGCAGAAAAATCGTGAAGCTGGCTAGCTCTCTTTTCGAATTATTTTCAGTCCTGTTCTTCTCTTGCTTAAGAGTACTAAGCGAACATTGACAGCACATTGAAATTCCGCTGGTAAAAACGTCATCTACAAAAAGGGAAAACCTAGACTTCAAATTAACATGATGAAACCAATTTTTAATTCCATATCCTTAGACAAAATCGTGGTCAAAACCTTTCCTTCGTAGAAACATATCAAGTTTTATACGGTGCTTTTAAATTAGAACTATGTAAGCTGCAGCTCAACAACCATTAATCATGATGAAGCGAAGTGAAGCTTAGATCTCAGACCACATATGGAAGAAAATATAGTTCAATATTCTATAGATTCAAATAACCTATCATAGGAAAGTCCGATGTTATTAGTAACATACATTGGATTACTAAAATAGAAGAGCTACACGTAGAAGGAAAAGCAGGCAGTTGTTACATTCCTTTTCTCGTGTTACCTACAAAATCTAGGATTACGTTGCAGTACGGTGTTGGTACGGGGCTAGACGAGTTACTTATAAGTTACTTACTAGTTCGGAGTTCTTTCAGTTTTACATAACCCTAGACCAAAATCGAAATCGCCAAAAACGATTGCTAACAAAAGGAAGTGCAGTTTAACGTGCCTAATGTAAACACAAAATTCGCCAGTGCCGTGACTATTGGTTTTTTTTTGAAAAGCCAGAGCTGCATTCAGGTAGAGCGTGCTGTTTCAGACTACCACGGCACACTGCGTACCAGGAGGACTTAAACGCATCTATAAATTGTCATGTCGTGGTTAGCAGCCGACGTTAGCCGATTGTCAACATTAATAATGTATGTGGTAGAGTAATCCTAATAATGGTCAGTCGTACGGAATTGTTGAACGACACCGACTCATTATGCACAGTGACGCTTTATCTCACAGTGTATAACAGCAGCGCTAACATTGCAAATAAAGATTAGATATTATGCGATTACAACGTCTAATTATTTATTTACTGCCTATTGTTTTTATATGACAGAGTATTATGTGGAATAAAACCACAATGATGCTAAGATATTTACACGACTCTAAATCCTAGGCGAGCCTCGAACCCCCGATTACCCTTCGGAGGCTAACGACTTTTCCAGTGCATCACCGAGGCCGTTGCTTTTCCTTCCTCTCAGACAGTTTTCAGCTTTGCCAGTAATGCATTGCCTACAAAAATTTTTACAAAATGTGTCCTTATTAGGGTCTTAAGAAAAAAATCACGACTGTTGTTAGCTATCAAATAACCTTAAAAACGTAAAGAAGATAGAATCTCTTATGGACGCACGATGTATCATCAGCATTCACTGAGCATTCTAAAGTTTAGTGAGTGTATATTTGGCCTGTATAAAGGCTTGTGTTGTTACCATGTCAGTATATTAATCCACGCAGAAAAACCGGATACCAATTGGTATAAGCGCGGGTTAGTTAACACGTGGCGTAGAATAGGGCCAATAATAATATACATTGCAAGACATCTTCAACCAGTGCGTTACACGCTCACCTTTAACAATACTGCATGCGTTATTAAGAAGACGAAAAGACGCCTGACGAAAATCTTTTCCATGTAAAGCGCTCTTATTAACTCTTACGCGACGATGTGACCTCTACAGGAGTCATTAGATGTGAACATAATGCTCGCTTACAACTTTAAACGAACATATCTCGGCACGCACTGAATTTTATTAAATACACTAAAAATTATTGAAATACATAGATCTTTGCTTATGGTGTGAATTGTTTTCCAGTGCAAAGACGAAACATGGTCCTTGTAGAGCCCGTGAAACTTAATTCTTTTAATAGTTCCCAGAATAGACTTTCTATTAACCTCGGCACTGGATTATAAAATCGTCGTTTCCTTTTTCAGCAATCGCGAGGTTGTTAAACAGCATATGACTGACGTTAGTGCGACTCTCAGCGGATGTTCTTCTTCGGTGGAGGACAGGTGAAAAAAAGCGGCCCTGTAGAAGGCGATTCTGCCAAAACGTCAGCTACGATGGTGTCGTATGTGTGTTATTGCGTAGAAGTAAACGTATGCTGTTTAACAACCTCTTTTCCTTTTAGTTTTTTAATTGAAATCTCGTATTTTGAGCACGAAAGTGACTGTCCAGTAAGAGAATATAATGATTCCCAGTGTACCGTTTATGTTGCTAACTGCCTCTATTGCTTTGAAAATTTTAGAAACTTCAAATTATGTCTTTAATTTTTTTAAAGTTCGAATCCTAAACGTATTTAAATCTAAAAGCGCGGTTCAGAAATTCTACACGCGCCTGGTAGTACTACAGATCAAAGCTGACCTATAACTCTACAAAGTCCTGAACTCCTGAAATACTCAAGTTGCCGAAAACTTATCGTCAGCTACTGAAAAGCCATCTTCGTCGCGAAAAGGTTAAAATATCGATTGATCAATGAATCCACGATAGTAATCGAAAAGAACGAAATTTTTCACTTCTCCAAAGCTACGGCTTATCAGGGAAAGTTGGTGAAGAGAAAGTCGTTAGAATAGAAAGAAGATTCTTTTTCTATAGAAAAAAGCAAACATCTGCGGAAGTCTTAGGGCTATGTACCCATGAACGAGTTCATGGATGTCTAAGCGATTAATAAATCGGATATAGTTGGTTTAATAGAAAGCTCAAGTCAGTTTTACTGGTAAATCATTTAACGTCAAGAGTACAGCATTGATGACGTGCCCCAAAATCAAGTTCGTACACTTGAGATAGTACGTAAGAAATGATAAGAGACTTCATTTCACAGAAGCGCGATAAGCGGACTATAGCTCTGATCAGACACAAAGCTGTCAATATGGATGACACTTAAGTGAGACGACATATATTGATTGAAGAAATGATGAATGAATTCCACATTTCCAGTGGTGTATCTGTTTTTTGCTTAATTCTATTGCGTTGCTAACAAAGCCGTTTTATATTTTCTATAAGCTCTGCATTCAAGAAAGGTCGGAAATTTTCAGAGAGTGAAAAAGATCTAGAGAATGCTTCTTAAACGTTGCTAGGCACCGAAGATCGCGAAACTCACGTTAACTTCTTTTCACACTTCGAACATTTGAAGCACTGATTATGATAAAGCTGTTTGTTGGCGAAAATACGCTCCACCGGATAAACCGTTTTGCCGCAAACAGCACAATCCTTCGGCGCATCGTCAGCTGTCATGTCCTAAACGGTTCAGGTTTTATCTGATCCTTCATTCCTCCAAATATCAAAAACATAGTACATTCGCCTATAAAGAGTCTGTAAAGCACCCAGGATCGACTTTCAACTAACCTCGGAATTGAATTATGAATCCCTTTTCTCTCTCAGCAATCGCGAGGCTGTTAAACAGCATACGTTTACTTCCATACAATAACACACATACAACACAATCATCCCTCTGTTTGTGCTGTTGAAGCGTTTGACCAAGTAACATGCGTATTAGTGTACCCTTCTAGGCTCTGAAGAAGGCGATTCTGCCGAAACGTCAGTTACGAATGTGTTGTATGTGTGTTATTGTATGGAGGTAAACGTATGCAGTCTGTAAAGTCTTATCAATCTAACATATAAGCGTATTGTCTGACTTTTATCTACTACCTATTCTTTTTCCCATGGGAGGAAAGGCAAAGCAAAGACCACCGTTAGTGTGGTGATACATGAGCCCACGGAAAAGGTAATCATGAGTTCGTAGTCCAACTGAGATGTCACGTTTTGGTCACACCGCGGCATCCTCGTGGTTATAAGCCTTCAGATTGGCAAGTATTTTGATAAATTCTATGGCCAGAATAACAGAGTGTCGACAATGGAACAGTTTGAGCTTTTCGTCAAAGCTTACAAAGACTTAAGTAGATGAAGACCGTATAGAAAAGGAATCATAGTGACATCGTCGCAATATTATCTAGCTGGTTTCTGTTTCACAATTTCTTTCTGCAGGAGAATATTTTACCAGTAGGCTGCGTTGCACAGCCCTGTCACACTTCAAAGAAGAAGGTCCTCTTGAAGAACAGCTTTACGCGATATATAACGCCTAGTGAAGTATAAAGTGTACGGATTGTTAGACCAACATCAATTCCTTAGGGATGCACCTTGTATTCGACTTCAGTAAGTATCGTAAGAGAGAATGAATGTTTACCTGTTTTATGCAATCACTTTGAATGTTTACCTGTTTTATGCAATCACTTGTGTTAGGTCCTGTTTCTACAGTCAGTGTTTAACCCCTTTAGAGAACTCTGCTGCCGGTTTGACGATCCCGGAGAAATAAAGGACTTAGTTTACTCAGATCACGGAACCGAACCGACGACAAATTGTGCAATGCATTATAAGGTGCCTCTACACACTTGCCACACGTGCCCTTTAATTGCACGATTCAAATATCATTAAAACTAGGGTTATAGGAACCGATTGGACCCACATAAGGAACAAACATTCCAATAATTTCCTTTAGGTTCATTTAATTAGCTAAGCCACGTACCCGATTAAAAGCTGCCTTCATTTTCTTAATGTCAGCACTTCGTTGAATCTCGATTTTTTCACGTTCGACTGTCGAGTCGTCAACACCTTTTTCGAATCTAAAACATCATAGAATTTTTTCAATAATTAAAAGTCATCAGCTGTTGGGCCTATCACGTGGACTAATCCGTAGGATCCTACAATTTTCTTTCTCGAAGCAAGAACCGAATAGTTTCATCACAATCTGTTCATAAATTAGACCACTGCATTGATATTACGTAATAAACAAAAAAAAAAACAGGAAAACGACATGAGTATGGTGAAGACTAAGAAGAAGGAGATAATTTTGTAGCTATTAAACTTCTGCAAAATCTGTTTCCTGGATATATTTAGCTTTCTAATAACATTGTCAGTGAATCGGAGAAGGTTTCGCTCTCCAATAAAGGTTACCACACATGTGAATACGTCCGCTTGGATTCAATTAGATCACATTTTTATATCATTCGCTATTTGCCTAAAGAATTAGAAGAGAACCAGTGAAGATGGGCCATCCAAGTATCCAAGTAAATGTTAGAAAACAACGGCTTCTTGAAAACGTTAGCAACTGTATCGACCAATAACCGCACTCTACTTACCAATTATCTTTAAAAAAAAATTAAGGAATTTCAGACATCTCCGTTTTCAGAAGGACTACATTTTCAAAAAAGGTCGCCGCCTAACTTTTTTTCACAGATATGGTTATTCCTGTTTGTACGCTGATAAAGAATGCAATAATTTGCTCTTCTTTTTAAGAGAAGAAAAAATACAAAAAGAAAAAATAAAGTAAAAAGGTGACGAGAAAAGAAAGTGTCTAAGGGATGAGGTTGCACGGCTCCTGTTCATAGACGTTGAAAAATTGACGTTTCGCTGCATTTCATCAAATATTCCTTAGTGTATTGTTGACGATGCTAGATGCATTTTCTTTTCTACTCATCCGCTTGCTTTCCGTCTTTACTATTTTTTTATTGCATCCTATATATTAGGTTTAAAAAATAATCGATCAGTTTTTGCAAACGGAAAAACTGCGCACAGGAGTGCGCGTGAATCACCTATAATTCATACAGCACGAAATAGGAAAGGAACTGAAATTGAAACGAAAAGAATGAATAACCTAGTGGAAACCATTCAGTATGATAAAGAAAATAATATAATATAATATAATAATATAATGATATAATAATGGCGAAGTCAGAAAAGCTTTAAGTTTTAACGGTGTAAGCAATTCATTCCCAACAAGTTATGGTTCAATTTTGGTGGTAAACAGCACGCTAAGGTGCAAGCGTGTAAGTGATTTGGCGTTTGTAATTTTCTTAACAACGTGTCATGCATTTGAATCTATAAACCATCGTAGCCGTATCTGAACACATATCCAGCTTAAACAATAACTTGAGAAGGCTTATATCAATGACACGCGCGTTTTCTGTTCTCTGAGATATCTGGTAACAATTTGCCGAACCGGGAGGCATAGAACTTGGTTGGCTCGGTATGCGAGGTCGAACTGGGAAGCGATTTAAACCACATGAAACCTATAACCAGAGTGAGAAGATACCCATTTTATGGTGTAGCTACACTGAATCAAATTCAGTTACAAATGACAGTGAGATGGACGGTATAAAACGTCCTTTACCAGTCATCTGGAAAGTGGAAACCCCAGGACCAAATCGTGTACCTACACTACCAGATTTATAGCTTAAAGATGAAAAAGAGGAGAGAAAGCACAAAAACCATAAAAGCACTTAGTTTAAACTGAAAGTGTTCGTTCACGATGAAAGCATATTCCGTCGTCGAGTTTTCAAACAATGGAAAAATTCATTCTCAGTTCACCTTTCTTTGGCACTGGCCAGTGTCTCTTTGCCCAAACCAATCGTATCCTTTTCCATTCGTTTCAGTTTTTCTTCTAGATTCTCTTCTAGTGTCGAATCAAGATTTTCGAATCGATTCTTGAACTTGGAATACTTTTCCTGTAAGCGATTTATACCGTCACACCTGATGGTAAAGTTCGCTCAACGCAGCATCACATAGAAATTTGAAAGTTTCTCTGTTTTCTTAAAAAAACGTATGAGCCAAAATTTAAGGATGGTGAGTGAGTTTGAAACAATACCACTTTAACACGAATGATGCTATGTATTGACTACGATGCATTGTCCCGACTGTTTATTTTGTTACAGAGTTTATTTTTATTTTCTGCTTCTTTTTATTCGATCGATAATGTATCTATCACAGATACAGTACCACCCGTGTTCTTTAATTAGTAGCCCTGGACCCTCAAAATTTTGCAGAAAACTCTTTTCGGACAACTTTTTCCGTGGGTGCCGCACAGAGCGAAAAGTTAGCTTTAGTTGCGCCCGAGTTTAACTCGACAGAAATTTGACCAGCGTTCTTTAAATTTTTTGCTATGTCCAAAAGAAATTTTTTTAGCACGGACGCGTGCAGTTTACAAGGAAAAATTAGCAAAAAAATAGTTCGAAATAGCATATGGCGAAGAGCAGGAGCATTCCAGCCCTATGCAACCTTGCATTATAGATTTTTTTATTTTATTTTACACAACCCGTCCTCAGATCTACTGTGCGAATCTCAGCACTTGCTCTAGGCTTGTTTTCGCAACGATATCCACGAAAGCCCTCGAACTTTTCGCTTGTGGATTCGGCTACTGAGGGATTGTCGTCTTGTTCACGAAAAAAGTTGAACACTTGACGAAACTAATACCATTAGAATCAAAAAAATTCCACTTCGACTGGACCATCTGTGGTACTAATATTCCCCACTCTTATGAAGTGCTGAGATATTTGCAAAACTCCGGACCACAGGTGTATGCAGTGGGGAACGAACACGCGCTGTTGTCCTTACCGGGGAGCAGCGCACTTCACCACTACACCATGACCCGGATGGTGTAGTGGTGAAGTGCGCTGCTCCCTGGTAAGGACAACAGCGCGTGTTCGTT